>VUQS01059036.1:0-11688 GCA_015108495.1 Heterochromis multidens | reverse complement strand
AAATGAGCTTCCTCCAAAGAGTGGCTGGCTTCTCCCTTAGTGAGAGTGAGAAGTTTAGTCATTCAGGAGGGACTCAGAGTAGAGCCGCTACTCCTCCACATCAAAAGGAGCCAATTGAGGTGGTTTAAGCATCTGACTAGAATGCCTCCTGGGCACCTCGTAGGTGAGGTGTTTCGGGCATGTCCTATTGGGAAGAGGACTTTGGGTAGACCCAGGACATCCTGGAGAGATTATGGGCCAGATTTACTAAATGGGGCAAAATAGTGTGTGAGCGTAATCCCCAAATAACGTGTATAGGTGTGGTTAGTTTTACAAATGATTTACAAAAGTTGCACTGTTTTCTAAACACAGTTCATTTCAAAATGGCGTGCCCAACCTGGCAAGAGCCATGCAATTTAGCACAAGATCACAAACTAAGAGATAATATTAAGCCGATGGTAATTTCTTAACAGGCACAGCTTGTTAATTGTGTTCAGAAAATCATAAATATAGGTCATACACATGTACATTAAATGCAGGCCTACGATGGCAGTCTGGGAGAAAGAGTCGTCACAATGGAAACAGGCTTTAGTAACTGATGGACTCCGATGTAGGACTGTAAGCTGTACAATATTTTCACATTGTGTTCTGCAGCATTGTTGTATTAAGACAGCTTACATCCCTTCAAGGGATAAAAACGAACCAGAAATCCCTGCTTGACAAAAGTTGATTTCTATACTCTGTGATTGGATATTAAATTAAATTTATTAATGTAAATACATTGATCATAACAAAAGCAAAGTGCACCTTGAAACTATCAAACCGATTCAAAGCATCAAAATGAAAAATGGGTTACTATTAAGACTTCCTGTGACTGACGTCCATCCAAGGCCTGATTATTTTCAGGCTAGGGTCCAAAGTCAACATTCTCTCTGTTCTTCAGCCATTTTGCTTTAAACCCCATTGAGCAGGATGTAAAATTCTTGCCACAGAAGTCCCAGTATGTTGAAAAGAACCCGACACCAAAAATTGAAGAGTTGCAACAAGTTTTGTTGCCACTGGTACTGCATGACTCCTTTTGGTTGGAGGTTCCAGGATGGATGAATGAAACAGATGGATGGATAAATGTAAATAAAATAAATCCATAACCATGCTAACAGCTTTGTGAGGCTATGTTACTGTTATTTCTAATGTAACCATTTTAAGCTTAAAAAAAATAAAGAAACTTCAAAATATACAATTTTGATAAAGTGAGATTAGTTTGTATATGGTTACGCAATACCAGGAGAGAAATCGGTATATTCATATTTCATGGCATCAAATTCTCCTGTCAACAATAACAATAACAATGAGTGAAGTCAGTTAATTTTTTTTAACTTTTATTTAACCAGGAATTGAATGCAAACTCCACACAGAAAGGCCCTGGCCCAATAACAAATCCCTCATTTTGTAAGGAAACCACTGAGACATATTCTGTGCCTAATATATAATAATACAATATTGATCACAGCTTCTTCTTCCTATATTGGTAATAAAAAAAGTTAAAATTAAAAAGGCTAACTCACATTTAACTAAAACTTGACATTAAATGCATGAAAAGACTTTAAATTTTATAATTACCCTATATATCGACACTAGGGTGTGTGTGTGTGTGTGTGTGTGTGTGTGTGTGTGTGTGTGTGTGTGTTTGAGGTGGTGTGCTTGAGGGCTTCAATTATTGTATGAACCCAGTGTCAGCTCTGTGTTTTCTTGTGTGTGTATATGTGCTTGTGGGGAGTCTTGCACTATTTTCTAGCTCTATCCACCTCCTCTCTAATTGGCCTCCAGAGGGGTGGTGAGCTGGCAGGAGGCTGACCAGCTGATCACACCAATGACCCTTCTCTCCCTCCACCTCAAAAGCTCAGAGACGCCACTGTTACCTATCCACCTTTGCCCCTTTCCTCTATCCATCTACTCATTCTTCCATCTATTCAACTCCCTCAAGCTGAATGACTAAGCTAACCTGGCCAACTTCTTCACATCTCTTTTTTTTTCCCTTTCCCTTTTCCTGTTCATTTCATCTTATCTGCCCCTCTCCCTCCACCTAAATCCACCCAATCATATGCCTTTGTTCCACATTTCTGCCTTTTTGCTCTGAACCATCACAACTCCAAGGACTAACACATGGCTACAAGGCATTTTAACAGTGTGTGTGGGTGCATTTCAAATTTCCTTTTTAGTTTTGATAATAGCAATAGGAAAGACTCCCATCTTTTTTCCTTGGATAAAAATGACCTACTGTCACTTTATTAATTCTCTCCTCTATTTACTTCAAAAACTTTCTCTCGCTTGATGAAAATGCTAATGAGGGTGAGGTCAGTATGATTTACCTAACTATTTATTTAGAATGCTCAATATCTCACCAAAGAACTTAACCTGATTTTTATCTGATTATAACTTAAAAAAATAATAAGGAAACAGAAAACTTGGATGGACAATTTAAAGTCCATACTTTGGGTCGATATCAGTCTTACCTCTTATTTATATTATCATTAGAAAACTACTCTCAAATGTGTTTTCAGAAGAGGATAATTTTACTTTTACTCTCTCTCATATTCTATCAACCTTGAAACATTTGGTGTCATTTCAGATTAGAAACAAAATAACAAAGCAAAATAATTTTTTTGTGTGAAGAAACTTTAACATTCAACCTAATTTCACACCATTTCACTCATTTGGGAATCCAAAAAAAAAAAAAAAAAACACTGTTTAAGATACGTTTTACCTGTATTAGTATTTATTAAGGTATTTTCTACTGACAGATTCTAGATGACAAAGCACAGACACTTTTTACCATAGAGTCTATAGACAAGTCAATCTACTGCTGAACTGAGATTAGGATGGTTGTTCTTTCAATCTATACTTATTATTTAGCTATTTATGATCTTGGTTACTTGTTTGTACTTAATTTTATGAGCTTTTTTTTTTAATGTCCTCTAAAAACATTATGCCTTCTGTTTTCTCTGTGTGTGATTTCTATATAGTAAAAATCTATAAATAAAGTCAGAAAGAAATATTTCACAGAAAAGTTTTAATGAGGACTGGTAGTATTGGTACTAGTATAGTTCTCTGTAGCCTTTGAAAACAGTTATACAATACTTTCTACTTGCTCTGAAGGAGTGTTCTAAAGTTGAAGAAAATTTCCCTGTTGATGCAGTCACTGTGGGAATCCCCAGTTGCAATGACTCAGATATAGCAATTCACCAACTTATTGACCGGCTGACAATAAGAGACAGTGAAAGACTGACAGAAACAGAAAAATAAAGGAAGAGACATGGACAAAAGGTGAGTGAAGGGAAAGAGTGGGCAGGTCCACATAGATGAAGTGACAGTAAGACAGCGATATGTTGTCAAGGCCCTGAGGGGCTCTGATTTCTCATTCTGCTAGCCACTGTGGTGATGAACACAGGCAGTGACTCACGACGACACAATCAAAGTCAAAGTACATCCTTTGGTAGTGTCACTCCTTTACACGGTCCGCCTGCTGTCACTCACTCTTTTATCCTCACTGACTGTCTTTGGCTGCATCTTTGTCCTCACACTGTTACTTTACAAAGTCAGCTTTCTTCTGAATCTTGCCTTACTCGACTTTTCCTTGACAAGATTATCAAACAACAGCCACCAAATTGACTTTTCACCAATATGTCAAACAAGATTTTCATTAGAAATGCAAATCAAAGTCTGAAAAGCAAAAAAAAGTGATAAGGACTTGAATAATACTGAGTACTGAATACTGAGTAGCTCCATCCATCCTCTTTCGCTTATCTATTTCAGGGTTGCAGGGGGGCTGGAGCTTATCCCAGCTGTCATAGGGTGAGGGGGAAAGTACATCCTAGATAGGTCAGAGCAGATCAATTGCTAAAGTGAATTTTTTTTACCAGATGGGTGTCAAATGTGTGCCACAGTGGCACTGCAATGGGCTAAACACTGGTGTTCTTTTGTTTTTAAAACTGGAATACTGTACCAATTTTACTGAGTGAGCTTATGATACGCTAAACGCAAGTACATATTACATGTAACTAATCACTGGATTTAAATAGTAACAAATAATTTTGTTCATGAAAAAATATCCTTGAAACTAGTGACTTGCCTATCAGCTTTAGCTGTGGCATGCTAACTAAGACAGAAGGCAGAAATTATACTGGACAAAAATCTACTTGTTAACATTATCTTGATGCTGGCATAATGGCATTAATAAAGCAGTTCTGAGGTACTGAGTTACTAGACTCATTATTTGTTTTATTTTTCACAAATCAGATCAATCAAACTGATTACCTGTATCCTTTTTATTCCCTTCACTGTGTGCTTCTATAGATGCTAAGGCTTAGTACAGCCAAATACAAATTGGATTACAAATAAACTTTACAAACAAATACTGCAGGAAAAAATGGAAAAAAACATAATGACGAATTGCACAGCAGTGGATTTTACTCATGATTGTCCTATCAAATACTGGATGTTTAAGACAGTAAATATGAAACATTATAACCTGGAAATAGCCTCATTACTACTGTGTTATTTCATCTGACAGAAAATAACAATAACATCATTGTGCTGTAATATTATGCAGTAAGCCACACTAGAATGTGGCATAATGACAATTTTTAACACTAATCATCAAATGGCAAGCATCCTCAGTCATTATGCCATTACTTAGCAGTTTCCAAGAAAGCTGCCTAATTTTATTTGTTTAGGATGTCATATGAGGTCAAACCAGCCTCCCGCCAACAAAGCAGCAGTTAGGAAAAAAAATATTGTGCAGGACTAACAAGCCAAAAGTCTCATGCTACTCCAGTTTCCACTCTGGTATTAGCAACAAAAACTGAGAGACAAATACAGCTACCCTGCTTCCAACATACAGAGTAAGATGGATTTTAAATGGCATTGCCTAGCAACAGCCTGCTAAGCTCTTGGCAGCTGCTTAGTCGTGGTGCATACTGATAGACAGAAACACAGAGAGACTAACACACGTATGTACGAACAGCAGCAGTAAAACTTAATGTGATGGACCTCATCAAGGCATCAACAAGGTGAAGAGCAGTGAGCTTTATATAAGCAAAAGGATTAATTGCTGCTCTGCTTTATGTGAGTGGGCAACGAATGAGGTGCTGTACCGACTTGAACTTTGACTTTGAGTTTATTATATTTTATCTTAATTCAACACAGATGCTAAAATTACATTACTTTCATTTAACTGCAACCCTTTATAGAGATACTAATTATGAATTATGAATTAAATTTTCATTTGGCCACGCTTACTGATGCAACAAAGTACTCATAAAACAGTGCAAACATTGGTTTAATTCTAAGTGTTGAAAGTTTTGCAATTGATTATGACAAGTTTTCAGGTATATGATGTTGACTGAAATAAGTCAAAAGTTTTTTTTAATAGGTCATCAAGGAAAACAAGTTGACAGCAAGCCCAGATAAACCAATGTTTGTGAGTTTGGCTCATTATAATTAAAGTAACAGAAAGGATGACTTTGTAAAGGGTGAATCATTCAACCGAAATAGTAAGTTTTTGTTTGAAAAAGTCATTCTGTCATTTTCAGAAACAATCATTTATATCTGACTGTTGGATATATATTAGCTTGGCAATAGGAAATGCCACACTCTGCATTAATCAACAGTCATCTCAATATGGCAAACAGATGCTAATAAACAACAATATACAGGCTGAACCATTATTAACTGAAGGAGAAAAGGCTTTGTAAGGGGAATAAAACTGGCGGAAGGACAGTGAAACAACACACTATGGAAAGTGTAAGCACAGAAACAAGACAGAAATCATTCCAAAAACTTTGCAGATAGACAGGTGTTTCTGGATGTGTGGTTAAAGCTTTTCTACAGAAGCACAAAGAAACAAGCAAGATTGAGGGCCTAAAATGAAGGGATGAAAGACTCTGATATGGCCATCAACAACTCACAGAAGACTAGTCAGAAGTGGTCTTAATGAAAGACTTGCACCCAAAAAGCCTTTTCTGTCTCTCTGTGCAAGAAAACTCACAACATAGAAATGCACAGAAAAAAGAACTGGGGTGTGAAAAATGGCAGCAGGTGCTTTGAACTGACAAGTCAAAATCCGAAACATCTGCCCTCACAGAAGACAGTTTTATGCTGAGGTGCCTACAAGACAGAGTGTCTGCAGGCAATGCTGAAGCATGAGAGTGGTTCCTGGCAACTTTGTGGCTTTACTTCTGCAAACTTAGTTGGGGATTTTGTCAGAATTAAGACTGACAAATGCACAGAAGTACAGGGAGTCCTTCTGAGCATTTGGGAGTCAGAAGTTCATTCTGCACCAGGACAATGACCACAAGCATACTGGTAGTCAACAAAATCTTCAACAAAAGCTGCTGTGGCCAGAATAAATTGTAATAACCTGAATCCAGAGAATAACTGTACCAATCTATCTAAGATGTTGGCAATAAACTGCCTGACAAGTACCCCGAAAAGTTAAAAAACTGTGTGCAAGTGAACCTAGTATTGGTGGGGTTTTAAAGGCATCAGTATGATAAGAGGGGCACCTCAATTCAACTTATCTATATTCAATTTTGTGTAATATATTGGGATAGTTTGTATTACTAGAGCCATTTGTAATATTTTGTAATTTTGTAATATATTGTATTATTTAAAATTGGTATTTAAACTTGTTAATTACTGTTCTTACTATCCTGGAGCAATTGTTACCACATAATTTCCTCTAGGATTAATAAAGTATTCTGATTCTGATTAAGGCGGTCACACCAACTCTTGATTTAATTTACCTTTCTTCTGTTTAAGTTAACTGATAAACTAAACTAAAAGAATCAACAAAAGACAAACTATTGTATTTACAGCTACTACTGTACATAATATCTGGCCAAGTAATTGCAGATAATTTAAACAGGGTAATCTATAAATGGCTATCGGTATTTGGAATCTGTCAGTTAAAAATCCTTCACACTGTTCACATCATTTCAAAAGCTCTGAATGTGAAGGACTCAAGGCTGTGAAGCACCTCTTGCTGACAGCCTGTGAAGCTAAAGTTAGTTCAAGTAGCTGGAGTGTAGAGTTGTCAACACTTTTACACTGGCTTTGCACACTTTGTAAATATCTAGCATTAATATCAGAGGTGGACTCTTTTTAATATAAAGAAAGACATTTAAAAGTCATTACATTTTGGTAGAATTAGTCTTTTTATCTGATTCAAGATAATTATACTTTATAATTGTTTGTTTACATAATGTGTGTATAATTTATTTAAAAGAAATTATATTTAATCCAAAATAGAGGTCATGACAATGGGAGTGAGACACTTGAGGAGAACATTTTCTTCTGTTATAAAATACTTGTTTATTGCACAGAGTGAGACAGAAAAGATAAGGCAATAAGGCATTTTGTGACTGTAGTGGGGAACAACCTCAAGCAAAGGTTAACTACATTATTCTATTACTGTCAGACACTCACTGACCTATAGCCCGAAGAGATCTACACATAAATGTGCGTGAGTGTGTCTTGCAGATTTTTTTCTCCTCAAGGCTTATCCTTCCTCGTTGTTGATTTCCTCTCCTTTAAAAAGATTGCCATGACATCTGAAGGTGAATCTGCATGGACAATAGCAGTTTTAAACAGCGCTATCTGCAATCAGCAGTAACCAGTAGTAAGGAGGTGTGTAGAACATTGTGGTGTGCTCTCATATAGTGTTTGAGGTACAACAGAAATCACTTAAGTTTAGCTGTTTTCTGTCTGTGACCTCATTTCATATTCCAGAAATAGCTCCCTCTCACCTCAGAATGCTACATCGCATGGCTACATGGGACATGTACACACACACACAGCTACATAATGCAGCCCAGTGGAAGGTGGAGTGTGACATTTAAACATTCCTCCTGCAACAGGGGGCTCTTATAAAGCCGACGTGGACCATTTTAACATCAAACACTCAAGGCCAGCAGGATGCTCCGTCTCCCCGAGGGCTGCAAATGAATGGAGATAGTATGTGCGTCTTCCTGTGAATGTGAAGCCTACCTGAGTACAGAGAGGCAGTGGGGTACTGGTTGTTCTGACTGACAATTATGGTGTCTATAAAAGTATTCTGATCCAACATCTATGCAGCACTATTTGATACCAGGAATCGACATTTTAGCTACAGTCATCACAGCAGAAGGCTGTAAAAATCTGCAGGCGTTCTGTTCTTCATTGACATTATTACATTACTGGATAAATTTAAGTATGGGAGACTGAAAGTTATGCAGATTTTGCTCTGTTATAGAGAGGGATCTGCTTGACGTGTGCTTTGTTTACCTAATGATTGAAGTTTCAGTAGCTGCATGCAGTGCTTCACCAGTATAACCCTAAAAGCCTTAGTACAAACCCAAAATGAATTCATTCTATGTGTTTTTCTAAGCAAAGTAGACAGCAAGATGCTTCGACATAAAAATCACTTAACTGAAGCAAATAGCTTAATAAAATTAATTAAAAGCTGGAAACTCTCATAATCCTATATTTTTGCAGTCCTGTCCAGTTTGGGGTTTAAGCTTCCTGGATGATTAGAGGCAAGCAAAAACACCCACACAAGCAGTCCCTTTTCCAGCAGTAAATTATGACCAACTAGATGGAAACATAATTTGTGTGAAAGTGAAAATATTTTCTAGTTATACCCTACTATCAAACAGTGAAAAGGCAATTAGGACAAAAAGCAACTAAGACATATTATTTATGACTTTTCATTTGAATTTCATAGTTTATCCTTACAGTAGAACGGGGTTTCACAAGTTGCCACTGATGTATTCTGATGACTGCTTTCTCCAAGTAACATCTGTACAGGGTGACAACCGACTGTAATCACTGAGGTGGAGTTATTACTCATGTAGGAAGCTCTCATTCCTGCCTTCCTTTCTTTATACAGCATCTTCCACAGACTTTACAATCTTTCTCATCCATTTGGCAAAACAAATACACATTTTTCTCCATTTCTGTCTCTCACTGGCACACAAACATTGTACATACACAGTCCTTCTCATGCTCAATCCCTGAGAGGGCCCTAAAGCCTTAACAAGGAAGATTTAATTAGTTTTCAAAGTAAATGGGTGAGCAAAGAAGAGGCTATTATCTTTATGCTTAACGGCAGCAGTTGTGTGTTCCCATGGAGAGAGCATCTCTGGTGGCATTCAGTAAAACACTATGGCTTTGATGTACAAAATGAGGAAAAGAGAAAGAAGCCCACGGGAACGTGTAAAAGCTGATTGCTCTCCTGTGTCTGCGTTGGAGAGAGCAGGCATATGGTCATTAATTTGCTTTGACTTATCAAATGCATAAAAAAAACTGCTTAAAACAATAAGAATTCATCATAGGAATTAGGACATTACAGAATCTGTATACAGTTTATATTGAGTGTATAAATTCTTATACTAACTTGCCATTTTTAGCAACTTGTCAGGATTTCATCAGGAAGAAGGTAGCAGGGACCAAGAGTGTACTGTAAAGAGACACTGGTTTCTGAAAGATGGCAGAGAAGCCCAAACAAAAACAAATCACTGTGGACCCATCTGTGGGTAGCACAAAGAAGACAGTGTGGTTTGTTATCCTTTAGCCCTTCATTCATAAGACACAAGAGAAAAAAAGAAATTCAGCTTTTTTGTCAGGATGATGTGGTAAATCCGAGAGGCATACAATCTGCACATAACCCACCACAAGATGTTTTCAGACCCATTGTGTTGCTTGTTAGTCTATATTTTTCTTGTTCTCACGAGTACATGGAAAATCACTGTCAGGACAGCAGATATTCAATTCACTGGTAGAAAATCCTCTACAATTAAACAGCAAAAGTTTCCTTCCACAGCAGTGGTTCTTAACCTTTTCACATTCAACTTGCTGACAACGCTGTGGCATCATCCTGCCCTCTGTCCTCTTCCCTCTGCTGCTGATGTGAGAAACTCAGTTGTACACATAACTTACTACTGGAAGAGAAGAGGAGGAATTACTCGGTCTCAGCCCCAAAATCAAGAATTCCACCATTCCATACACAGCTAATTATACCAAACAATTACATACAATTAATGCTGGTTTTAGCTTGTTCAGAATGAGTCGATAATAACGACAATATAAATCTTTCAGTGCAGCCATGTCACACAGCCAACTGTTGAATGCAAGAGTGAACCTAAGAGTCTTCCTATACTTCCAGCATCTGAGGAAATTCTGAGGAAGTGCTATCATGTTGCGCAGGAAATGTGGCTAATGTTACCAAACAATAGACACTGACTGGGTGTAGGTTACTATGTTTTCATGTTGCCTTTGTTCCAGAGTTCCCGAGTGGTAGCTAAACTTAGCTGTCTTTTCATTAGCATTCCATAATGGTACACTTGGAAAAAAAAAATATTAATGAAGTAATTGTGAAAAATTTTGAATTTTTGTCAGAACTGGGGCTCAATGTTAGCACCGTTGTCTCACAGAAAGAGGGACCTGGGTTTCAACTTAGGCAGGGCTCGTTTTTGTGAAGTTTACTCTGGGAACTCCTGACATTGAAGGACATGCTAGGTTATGCTGATGACAGCCCAGAACACACTCTCTAAAGAGACTGCATGAAAACTTTGCACTGTTTAACATAACAGCATTGGCCTGGAGTTTCTTCTTTTTAGCTCTGATTCTGATTCCAGCTCCCCTGAGATGAATGAGTGGAGGATTGAGCTTCAGCACTCTTACTGTGAACCTCCTGATACACTATATTGCCAAAAGTATTCACTCAGCCATCCAAGTCATTGAATTCAGGTGTTCCAATCACTTCCATGGCCACAGGTGTATAAAATCAAGCACCTAGGCATGAGACTGCTTCTACAAACATTTGTGAAAGAATGGGTCGCTCTCAGGAGCTCAGTGAATTCCAGCGCAGTACCGTGATAGGATGCCACCTGTACAAGTCCAGTCGTTAAATTTCCTCCCTACTAAATATTCCACAGTCAACTGTTAGTGGTATTATAACAAAGTGGAAGCGATTGGGAATGACAGCAACTCAGCCACAAAGCGGTACGCCATGTAAAATCACAGAGCGGGTTTAGCGGATGCTGAGGAACATTGTGCGCAAAGGTCACCAACTTTCTGCAGATTCAATAGCTACAGACCTCCAAACTTCATGTAGCCTTCAGATTAGCTCAGGAACAGTGTGTAGAGAGCTTCATGGAATGGGTTTCCATGACCAAGCAGCTGCATCCAAGCCTTACATCACCAAGCACAATGCAAAGCATCATATGCAGTGGTGTAAAGCACGCTGCCACTTGACTCTAGAGCAGTGGAGATGTATTCTCTGGAGTAACGAATCACGCCTATCTGTCTGGCAATCCGATGGACAAGTCTGGTTTGGAGATTGCCAGGAGAACAGTATTTGTCTGACTGCATTGTGCCAAATGTAAACTTTGATGAAGGGGGGATTATGGTGTGGGGTTGTTTTTCAGGAGTTGGGCTTGGCGCCTTAGTTCCAGTCAAAGGAACTTTTAATGCTTCAGCATACCAAGACATTTTGGACAATTTCATGCTCCCAACTTTGTGGGAACAGTTTGGGGATGGTCCGTTCCTGTTCCAACATGACTGCGCACCAGTGCACAAAGCAAGGTCCATAAAGACATGGATGAGTGAGTTTGGTGTGGAAGAACTTGACTGGCCTGCACAGAGTCCTGACCTCAACCTTATAGAATATCT
>VUQS01059033.1:0-10434 GCA_015108495.1 Heterochromis multidens | reverse complement strand
ACAGGCAGTGTATATATATATATAGATATATATATATATATATATAGATATATATATATAGATAGATATATATATATATATATATATATATATATATAGATAGATATATAGATATATATATATATATAGATATAGATATAGATATAGATATATAGATATAGATATAGATATAGATATAGATATATATATATATATATAGAGACACACACACACACACACACACACACAAAATTCATTTATAATTTTACTGTAACTTTCAAAGTCAGTGTTACCCCCTCCAAAACCAAATGCTTTTAGTTTTTGGTTTTGTCCCTCATTGCTGTTAATCTGAGTCTTGAGTGTTTATTCGATTTAGCACTGCAGCAGCGTGTGCAGCGCATTACCTTAGGTATTCTCTCTAGTCACACCACAGTGTCTCTAAATGCAATTTAAAGTCCAATTCAATTTGATGTCTACTCAGCTTGACAGTAAACAGTCCCAGTGAGTGTGGAAAGTGAATCTGAAGGTGAGTCAGTGACATTTAGGATGAATTGTCATTTACATTTCTCCAGATCTAAGTCTGATTAACTTTCATCTTGATCTTAGTGTAGCATGCTATAAACATGACTTTAATCATGTTAGCCACAGCAATTAGAAGATGGAAACTGCTGTTTACTATTGCAGCCTTTGTTTAAAAAAGAAAAGAGAAAAAGAAAAAAGAAACAGGATTAACATGGCAGTTTGGGAGAAGTGGATGATCGCTGGTTTAGTATACTACTAAAATAATTGGCATTTTCTGTGTCTGGAAATAACTATAAACTCTTTACACACGAGTTGAACAAAATAATCACTTAATTTGCACACTGGAACTGTTTGCTGTACATATGTACAGTTCTTAAAATTTTATTTGACCACCTGTCATAAAAACAAGAAAACACAAATATGTTAGAAATCTGCCAGAAACTTGTTTAAACTAAAATTTACTGATTTCACTGAATTCACGTTTTTATACCCAAATTTGACTCTGCACACTGGACTTCTCTGAGAAGTCAGAAATTAATCAAGAATAACATTCAGCCATCACCACTTTTTCTGTTCAGTAAATAACTGTAACTTGGCATCTCAGTCAAAAAATGATAATGAGCTTCACTGGGGTTTTTTTCAACTTTTTTGTAAAACAGTAAATTTGAACATTCATGGATAACAACAATAATTATATTTTAGCATTAGCCTGTACTTGAAATAAAAGAAAAAAGTAAGAAACCAGATTCAGTGCACACCGTTTTTTTGCAGTCTTGTGATAAATAACGTTACAGAAACGTTTTACCTATTAACATGCTAATGCTGATTTCAAACATGCTGGCCAGCTCTACGGCAAGTGTGTACCTTTGTGAGGATATTCATGGATATAATGCATTTCCAATCCATCCCAAACCTCACTTTACCTCAGAGATATTATAAGGAACAGACTTGGCACGAAAACAAATCCTGAACAGAAATCTATAGAAGAATTCTGAAACAGTAAAGATGCAGCTGAAAATCGCGTAGATCTCCTGATGCATGCACAAAATAGGGGTTCATGAACTGTGTGGCTATAGGAATGTTTACTTGTTATTGTCCCAGTTTATGGTTATCTTTGTGATGTAAGTGTACCTGTTTCCACTGGCTAACTGTGACTATGACATGTATTAGTATGACATTTGTTCAGTGCACTGGAGGTATAAGCTAGCTAACTGATTGTATTAGTGCTTTGGATCGAACCTTTAATATAACCATAACATAAAGCTTTTCAAACCTTATTTTGGGGTAAATTTACCAAACTTCTTGGGCAATTTTTAAAATTTGACTGGTAATTTTGTCAATGCTGTTTTTATGTCACGGTGAGCCCACTAATTTTGATAAAATCTTCAAAATAACTGCCTAGAAGTGTAACCAAGATGGTGGCCAAGTGGCAAGACCTGTATCTATATACCCTTACAACCAAGTCTTGGCCTTCACACAGCCTTTTGAAAGAGTGTGAGGAAGTGCAGACTGAACCAAACACATCTTCATTCTAGGTCTACTTGAAGATAGTTACACAAACACACAGCCTGGTGAAGAGTAATTTCTCAAACTATACATCCACTGTGCCAATATGAAGAAATAATCCATAAAAATGACACAAGGCCTCAGTTTAGGTCAGAGAAAGCTAGATCCATTCATTGAAAGCCTTCAGGCCCAAACTTCACTCTATTAACCTGATCAGTCACTATGTCACAGAAGACAGAGTAGAATGCAGTGCTAGAGTTAGTAGATATCAGTGAACCAGATATCATCTGAGTACCCAAAATGCAAAATGACGCAAATAAGGCAAAATGCAACAAGGTCTTTTGAGCATCTGAAGAAGCCTCTTGAAAGAGACACCTATAGCGCAGAAAACTTTGACAGTATGTGCATGGCAGGGGACTGTGCTTCTTTCTTGCACAACTAACTTCTTACAATACAAATTCATAGAATAAATCCCACAATCAAGTTAACACATGTACTGCAACAAAAACAACATAATTTGTTTATGAAATATCAGATCTAGGGCTCAAAATGTATCCACATTTAGAGTAATTTGATTTATACTTGTCACCTTGGGCTCTTTTAGAGGACTGACAATGACCATAGCAGCTGCTGGAAGTCTCTCTGTGAATAATCTGTGAAGGTTAGTTTAAAGGTCACAGCTTGAAGAAAGAAATTTAAAAGCAGCATACCTTCAAGACTTCAAAGATAAATTAAATGCATCTAAGAAAATGAAACAAATCTGACATCTCATCAGTTAAAGACTTGATCACATGTCTTTAAAACATATATCCTGCGAGGCAAAGTCGCTCTCTGATTAACCCCTGCAGCATTAGACACTGTTTTGTCAACAACAATCAGCTGATAGATAATGTTTCCAATCTGATAACAAAGTCCTCGTGGATGCGTGCCTTAATAACACAACAACAACTTGAGATGCAGCCCAGCTCCTGAGCTGAGGGAAATTACATCAGAAAACCATCTGTCGCCAGGAAATAAAACAATAAGAACAGGACAATGACATGCATCTAAAATGGAACAACTGCTTTCTGACGGTGGCCTCTCCTTTAAACATCGCTCCCCTCTCTCTGTTTTCCAACAAAAAGTTTCCTTTGAGGCATCAATCTAATGAAAGGAATGTGCAACATGGACAGACATGAATATTTAAAAAAAAAAAAAAAGGGAGGAGAGAAGAAGAACCAGGAGAAGGAGGAGAAAAGTCAAACAAACCCTGACTCACCTTTTTCAGCCAGGAGAAGTGTCTGTAGAAGTCAATGGGAGTCTCCATGCTCCCAGCCCATTGCTGCCCTGCCTATTTCCTTGTGTTTTTATGTGACTATCAGTCTGTGTGTGTGTTTAAGTTTTACAAACTAAAAGTGAATTCAGTAAGCTGGCAAACTGCTGCAGCATGTGAGTACTGTCATGCAAGTGTGCGTGTGACTGCGATGTTCACAGCTGTGGAGGGCGGCTTTTTATGATCTCTGCCTCCTCAGAGGGAAAACTCCCTCTGCTTGGTCCCCCTCCTCCTACTTCTCTATCTTTCTTTAGTCCCACTATTTCCTCTCTCACTCACTCTCTCTCTCTCTCTCTCTCCCTACTTGCTCCCCTTATTCACTTTCAAACTTATTTGTCCTTTTCACTGGACACTCTCTGCCTCCTCTACGCCCTCCTCTATTCCCGTTCTGGTTGGAGTTGTTTCCCCCGCCCTTTACCCTCCTTCCTTTCCATTCCCCTTCTCTTTCTCTTTTCTTCACTTTTGAATCATTCCCCCTCTTTTCTTTCTCTCTCTCTCTCTCCCTCTGCTGAGGTCCATCTGACAGCCAAATGGTCGAGCCCAGAAAAGAGGGGGGCGGTGGGAGGGTTTGCCATTTTTCTTCTTTGTCTGTCATCTGTTTGTGTCTCAGTCTTGGCCTGTTTCCTCTCTCCCTCTCTCTCTCTCCCTCTCTCTCCCCCTCTCCCTCTCCCTCTCTCTCTCTCTCTCTCTCTCTCTCTCACACACACACACACACACACACACACGCGCGCGTTTCCATTACTTCAGATAACTTTTATCAAAGCTTTTATACCAGGAATGTCAAACTCATTTTACACTGTGGGCCACATACAGCCCACTTTGATCATAAGTGGCCCGGAACAGTGAAACTCCCCTTTCTGTCACATTTAATCCCAGAGATATCTCAATATAAGAACAAGAAGTGCAATTTCAACAGTACGTCTCAGTTTTTCTACATGACACAGAAAGGCAGCTGTAGCAAACGAAAGAAACCTGTCAGCACGACTCTTTGTGCTTAAATAAATGAATAAATGAAGAAATAAATGTGTGAAACTACAGACATAGTTCTGGTATTTCATATAATTATAAAACAAAGTTTTTGTTAATTCACAGAAAAAAATAGAATTTCTTGTGGTAGAAAGTGAAAAAACATTGTCATTTAATTGCTTATCTATTACTTAATTATGTTGGTGTAGTATGGATGGCCATGGGGGTGGGGTGGGGGTGTCTTATATTTAACACCTCAGTTTTATACTGTCTGTGATTATAAGAGAGACAGATGAAGTATTTTTTTAAAACTTTATTTCTTTGGCGGTGGTGGTTCATGTCACAGTTAATGTTTTCAGAATATGTTGCCAAAGTGCATGCCCATAAGCATTTTACTTCCCTAAAATAACCCTTACCCTAAGCTCAACATAAACTCACCTTAATTTTTCATCTCAAAGTTTCCTGATTTCTGTTATAATTACTTCTTTCTTTCCCTAAACAGGAGGCAGGTCCACACACTGACTGTAGAAAGTGATTTATGCCTGCCCCCGCCCCACGACTAACTCATGTACACACACCATTTTGCTACAAGCAGATTTCTCAACATGGCAAACCAAACAAAACCTTTACCAAATGCTTCTTTGCATGGACCTCGTTTGCTGTTTACCTAGTTAATATTTTCTAACATATGTTAGACATTGGACAAAATAAAGCCTTCCTGAGGCAATGACTTTAGGAAGGCCTTTGCAAATGTAAGAGAATAGAAATATGACACATGCAGCTCTTTTTAATCAACACTTTTATTTAAATAGACATTGGTTTCTTCACTGCCTAGTTTACACCCTTCTACTCTTTCTGATGAGAGTTGTCGAGCCCATGGTCAAAGTCTGCAATGGGATAAAAAAATAAATAAAAAGGAAACACATTTAAATCACAAGCACAAGATATAAAAACAGAATTAAGCTTATAATCCAGCAAATTGTTTGGTTTTAGATACTTGTGCTTGTTTGAATTCTGGTAAGATGGAGTTTACCTCAACCATCTCTCCTCCTTTGAGCTCTTGGATGTGGCAGAACTTGCCAGTGTTGCAAACCAGTTTGCCACCCTCCATATTGACAGTGCACTGCAGATCAGTGGAAGAGACAATGCACATAATGAATCCCTCAAAACAGACTAGCTCATAAGATATTTTATATTATCACTGTCAGAGAAGAAGAAGAATTTAAACCCTTTACATCTTCAGACTCATAAAGATGCATTTTTTAAATTTATTTATACTTCACTTTTCCAGTAGGAGGAGGAGTATTCTCAGACAAAAGCACTGTAGCCACAAAACCTCACACAATGGTACACTTTATCCATCCATCCATTCTCTTCTCGCGAGAGGCAGGGTACACCCTGGACAGGTCACCAGTCTGTCGCAGGGCTAACACAGAGAGACAGACAACCATTCACACCTACGGGAAATTTAGAATCACCAATCAAGCTAACCACTCTAACTGCATGTCTTTGGACTGTGGGAGGAAGCCAGAGTACCCGGAGCGAACCCACGCAAACACGGGGAGAACATGCAAACTCCACACAGAAAGGCCCCGGCCAGATGGTGGAGTCAAAGCCAGGACCATCTTGCTGTGAGGCAACAGTGCTAACCACCGTGCCACTGTGGTACACTTTACTAAGTATGAATATGATTCATGTGTAATGACAATCTAGTATTTTTTTTTAGTGTCGCACAAATTACTTCATCCTGATGTAAAGTTGTATTCCAGCTAATATATCTTTCAAAATAAAAGGTAAATAATAATTAGTAACCTTGAGCTTTTTGCCATCCATGGTGGTAATATCAGCCTCCTTGCCGATGGTAAACGAGTTGGTCACAGACTTTCCAGGGGTCTTGGAGGTGATGACAAAGTCATTCCCAGTCTGTTTGATCTCAGTGATTGGCTTGATGTCCTTGGCCATCTTGATAACATCTTCTGGGAGCTCTGTTGAGTAAAACACGTGTATATTGTTAATTCATGCACAGTAACCTACAACAAGTTGTATTACTGCAACACCACAAAAAAACTACTCAAAGCTTCAGCTACTGAAAATAATACAATTTATACAGTTTCCTTTACCATCCAATCCTTTTCTCACCCATGGCCTTGAGGAACTCCTCGTAGTTCTCCTGAGCGTAGACCTGCCATGTTCCACTGAAGTCCATGTTGTCTAGAGGGTCTGGGTTCTCCACTGAGGTGGCTGGAGGCTGAGGCAGCTGTGTGAGGCTCAACACAATGTGGAGAATATTAGCATACAGCCCACCTTCTTATACTCGATGGCAAAGGGCTCCCAGTACCATGTCTAATGAGCAACAACCTACTCTGAAGTAATCACATGTTTGAACAACCTGGAGTTCATTTACTCCTGTTTGGTGACACAGCATTCACCAAAGATGAATTCAAATTGGTAAATTTAGTCAGAGCTTCACTGGTATGAAATATGTGCAGATCATACAGGCATTTGGCAGTAAAAGGCACGCCAGCCTATTTCACGATTTGACTATTTTGATCCTCATTAGTATTATAAGAGTATAGCTATTCTTCTTTGAGGATGTGGTTGTAATTTTTGGCAAATGTGGGACAGGATCTGAGTTAGCACAGACATTATATGAAGAAGGAATCAAATCTTTTACCATGAAGATCTCAAATCTTAGAGGAGTTTAAGTATAAAAAGAAGAAATTAATGCTAAATGAAATAATTTAATAAACATGATTAATGTGCAGACTTTAACTGAACTTCATTCATGTCTCCATGTGAATCTGCCTGTCTAAGTGGTGCCCAGTAGGGTTATTGACACTGCGGACTGTTTGCTTCCAAAGTGAAAGACAAAATCACTCATTACAAAATCATACACAAAGTATGCTGCTGTCGCTATAAATACTTGACCATAAAGTTTACTGAATAAGAAAGTAGTGCTTTTAGGAGTAATGCAGCAGAGGAAAATGGCTGGAAATTTCTTTATTCACTACATACACAAACAAATTACAAATCTACTTCAACAAAAACTCAGGTTAGAGTTGAGGTTTTTCAAAAGCACTTAAAGCAACACTTGCTGAACAATGTCAGCGTGACCAAAAGCAGATAAATGATAAAATGTAGTGCAAATGTAACACTTGTGGAGCCAGTCAAAGCCAACAAACTAGCTCAGTAATGTTAATTATAAAGAGATAAATGAGCTTTTTCTTATCTAAATACTAATTTGCTTACAGAAAATGCTACCTTATTTACTGCAAACCACTGGCTACTATAGTGGTAGTTTATATTAGTTGATGTAAGTTAATCAGATAAAATTACCTACTATAAGCAAATGGCTACTAGACACACCAAGTAAAGCTGTAGCAGCAAATCCTGGAGTATAGTGAATAGAGCAATATCTTTGTTTGTTTGGAGGAAATTCTGACACTTCTTTTAAAAGCAACATGTGCCCAGAACTTGGTAAACCCTAACTCCCTGCAGAAATATCGATTTCTGACTCACTTTGGAGTCCTAACCCATCTCCACTGCATTAGCTGGAGGTTTCTCCCCATGCTTGTAAACACTCACAGTCACATTGACCGTTTCAGAGCCATACTTGTTGCGTACAAAGATGCTATACTTTCCAGAATCCTCCATGTTGACATTGTTTATAGTGATGCTGCTACACTTGGGCTCCTTAGTGATGGTAAAGTGATCCTGGCTGAATATCTCCCTATCATTATGAAGCCAGAAGATCTCTGGGGCTGGTTCGCCATCAACGAAGCACGTCAGACACAGAGACTGAAGAGAGGGAGCAAGAAAATATGAAATGACAGGTCATAGAGAAGAGCAAATATGCAAGATTTAAACAGTTATTGTACCTTGCCCTCCATAATAGCTACCACATCAGGAAGACCTTTTGTCACTTTAGCCCGATCTGAAACAAAAAGGCAAAAATAACTAGAATCTTTTAATCTTTGCCATGGACAGAAATGTCCTGGGATTAACACATAACCTATGACTCACTTTTCTCTGCAATGGCCAGTTGTCTGAGGGATGAAAACAAAGGGTTAGATCAAAATGACATTGCACAGTTTCAGGCAACGATAATCTGTTTTCAAGTAAAGGAAAACAATTTTTAATCTTTGACTCCTCAGTGTGTTCTGTCAGTGTCATAGAAAGCCATGCTAGATACCTCATCTAGTGCATTGGGTGCAGCACTTACTTCAACCGCTGGTGCTCCAGCAAAGCGTCAGCAAAGGCTGTTGGATGTTAGAAAAATGATGACAATAAAAAATGTGGGAAAAAAATGATCTTACAGATCTGAAATGTTTTTTTAGGGCCTTTAAACTAAAATGACATTTCAATGCACCTTGTCCAGACAGGTCAAGAAACCTTTTGTGTGTCTCTTTGCCATCAAACATCTCCAAGGTGTATTTTCCTTTATCATTCTCTGTTGGGTTAAAGATTTCAATCCAAACTTTCTGCATGCTGCTGCCAGGCTTTGTTCTGGCTTCCTGGTCAATCCTCTTCTCCCTAAGTGAGGAGGAAAACATATACACAGTTTATATACTGCTATCTATGATATAGAAAGATACTTGCATAAACATTTATTCTGTTAACAAAAACACGAGGATTAGCGGTTATACAGGCGTTTGTTTTAGATCAGTGTAGGGTTATAAAACATTTTCAGTCTGCTTTACAATTTTTTTCCTCATCTGCTGTTATCCTTTAATAATCCAGCAGGTGGTGCTAGCAGCTTAAGAATTTGCTGTCTGTATTTATAAGTATGCTTGAGTATACATAATTTAAGTTCTGAGTTTCAGGTTTGGCTTTTGCAAAGCATATGAGGAGAATGAATCGTGTATTTCAGTGTCCAGATACACATCAAAGACATTTTTAACATGTTAGTCACTGAACTTTATTAAACGTTTTATAGGCTGATCATGTAAGTAAAGACTTTGACATAAAAAAAAAAAGAAATGTTGCAGTAAATTATCATGCAGTGGTGGAGTATGTACTCAGACAATTGTACTAATACCACAATGCTCCATTACAACAAGTCTTACACTGGAAATGTTAATTAATTAAAAAAATAAAATAAAAAATTAGCAGTAGTTAATAGAGAAACTTGTTTCCTTACTGTTATACCATTAAATATTATTACATTGCTATTTCTCATGCATTGATGTGTAGAATAGATGTATAGAGATATTAACTATTCTGTACAGGGGAGCAACTAATCATTACTATATTTACTGATTAATCTGCTGTTAATAAATCATAGTTATCCAGAATAACATTTTCACTGAGTTTCGTCCAACCAGCAGTTGAAACTTTGAAAATATTAAACAGAAATTAAAATTAATACTTAATTTAGGAAATCTGGGGATTCAGGAGGCTAAAACCATGAAACGTTTCAGTTAATTTTGCATGAAAAATGTATATATATATATATATCCCTTCCTGATTTCTTAGTTTTTTGCATATTTGTCACACTTACATGTGTCAGATCATCACACAAATTTTAATATTAGACAAAGATAACCTGAGTAAATACAAAATGCATTTTTTAAATGATGATTTCATTTATTAATGGAAAAAAGTTATCCAAACCTACCTGGCCCTGTGTAAAACAGTAACTGCCCCCTAAACCTAATAACTGGTTGTTCCACCCTTGGTCGCAAGAACTGCAATTAAGCATTTGCAATAACTGGAAATGAGTCTTTCACATCACTGTGGAGGAATTTTGGCAAACTCTTCTTTGCAGAATTGTTTTAATTCAGCCACATTGGAGGGTTTTACAGCATGAACGGCCTGTTTAAGGTCATGTCAAAGCATCTCAATTAGATTTAAGTCCAGATTTTGATTAGGCCGCTCCAAAACCTTCATTTTAGTTTATTTTGAGCCATTCAGAGGTGGACTTGCTGGTGTGTTTTGGATCATTGTCCTGCTGCATAACCCAAGTGCTCTTGAGCTTTAGGGCATGAACTGATGGCCGGACATTCTCCTTCAGGATTTTCTGGTAGAGTGCAGAATTCATGGGTCCATCAGTTATGGCAAGTTGTCCAGGTCCTGAAGCAGCAAAGCAGCCCCAGACCATCACACTACCACCACCACAATGTTTGACTGTTGCTATGATGTTCTTTTTA
>VUQS01059030.1:26860-48725 GCA_015108495.1 Heterochromis multidens | reverse complement strand
TTCTCATCATCCACTGGAGCACAAATTTGGGTGTCATCGGGACGCTACAACACAGAGCGAACACCATCCCCACAGACACAGCGGCCAGGGAAGCAGAAGAACATCATATCAAAAAGAAGGCAATCCACGAGAAGAAGAAGGACAACTGTTGCCTAAACGAAAACCTTTAATGATCCCTTATGTGTCAGGAGTATCGGAACAGCTGGGACACATTTTTTCAAACCCTAAAACACGCTACGCCAAAATTCGGTCCACTCCAAGGATCAGGTTCCACCAGCACAAACAGAAACAGAGTAATATCGTGTATGTGGTTAAGTGCCAAGAGGATTACTGAGAATTATACATTAAGGAAACCAAACAACCTCTGGCTAAGTGGATGGCACAACACAGAAGAGCTACCTCGTCAGGCCAGGACTCCGCAGTCTATTTACACCTACAGGCCAGTGGCCACTCTTTCAGTGATGAGGATGTGGATCAGGACAGGGAGGAGTCAAGGAGGCCATTTACGTGAAAAGGGAAAGACCATCTCTGAACCGAGGAGGGGGCCTAAGGGTACATCTGTCACCATCTTACAATGCTGTGATTGCAGCCATTCCCCAACTCTCTGTGGCCATGATCTCATGGCCATTGATCAATGGTCATGACAATTTGCATACTAATGATCATGAAACTGACCTCATGGCCCATTGTTACTCAGTGGTGCTAGTTTTGGGCATTATGCAAATGTACTGTTTATAAGTTTGGGGAAACCTGCAGTCAGCTGAGACTGAAGAGGTCATTGGATAAGTGACGAAACGTTTCTCCCACTGAAAACGCTATGTCCAGATGAACAGATTCAGCTTTCTGGGATTTCCTTACCTGGATTATTGAGCATGAACATTAACTACTTCAGCTCTTATTCAGGGGAGGAGCTGTGTGCCTGTCTGCAGCCATACTGTGTGAAGTTGTGTGCCAGCTGGAGGAGACAAAGATTGCACTGTTTGTATTGATATTGTTGCAAATTAGTATCTTAATTCAATATTAGATTTAGTATCAATTTTTTTGACAACCCTACTTTGAGTAATACTAGAACAGTATCTACCTAAACAAAAGGCATTTTGGAAACAAAAGGCAGAGAAATGTTTAGTATTTCATGTTATAATTTATTTGGAGATGACTTGTTGTTTGACAGTCTGATGTGTTTACTTGATGTTTAATGCTGTGTTTTCTAAAGGGAAGTAATTTTTAGGATGCTGACTGAGGTGGTCTTTATGCACATAGGGGAAACTTGACAATGGTAGTGGCACTTGGACTCAAACAAAGTACTTGGTGAGTACTTAGCCTAGAGGGGCACTTGGGCCACTTTGATTCCCATCTGATGTGACATAAATAGATAAAAAAGAAATCTTGGTCAGTTCAGTCTACCAGTACATTAAGTAGCTGTACTATAACAGTTTTGATGTCGTCATGGAAGAAATTCCTTTTCATGTGTTTTTCATGTGAAGGTGGGTAAATTCATTTCCCTTGAATAGCTCTATATCCAAGAATCGCTTAGCAAAGAGAAGATTAAGTGCACACATTAATCCAGGAGTCAGAGCAATCTTGTAATCCACTCAGTATGCTAATTGCCTGTTCTTTCTCCAGCAAAGGGGTTTACAGGCCATTAAATGGCACTGAGCAGTTGACAAAGGATAGCCAGCATGCTCCCCCACCCACTTTCCCTCTTTCTCTATTTCTCACTTGGACAGGCTGTTGCACACCCACACAACACTCCTGTAAAGAAATATGCAGAATCTAAAAAAGTGTGCCACTGTATGATTCAAAGCACTTATTTATTTTGCAGCGTTAGGGTAGAAATACCAAGCCAGGTTTCTGTTCATTTTGACAATGACAAAAGTGGATATCTTGGTTGTTTGAGGAACTTTTGATCTTCTTTACTCTGAGGAGTTTTCCTTGGACATTCTTCACCAGCATGCCAAGGTTTTCTTGTAATATTTGTCCATATCTGACAGTTGTACAAGTAAATAATGAAGGATAGTTGCTATTGTCTCCATCACAGTTGTACTCGTGCACATCCCTCTCTTTCTTCCCCACAAGGGGATCACGCCAAGGTAAAGTGCAATTCGTAGCGCACTACTGCCTGTGTAGTCCCTCAAGTGGCCTTGGCAGCCTCAACATGATGGATGTTGTTCCAGATTGGGTTTCTCGCTACACTGATAAAACATCCTTGTCAAAACAGATTCACTAGCAATATAAGCATATAAAGATAGCTGCAGATAATTAGAAGAGTTGTGCTTTGCGTCATTTCTAGTGCCAACTGCCAAGGAACAGGGCTGTGACGGATGACTCAAAAAAGAGAATTCGGCATGAAGCCTGACTGCAAATGCTGCTAGTAATGACCAGAGTGTGTTTTTCCGATGCAGCTAATGAGCACGGCCATTAGACATAAATGACATTTTAAAAACCTGGGGAGTAAGAAAATGAAGAAGTACTTGAACGCCTGTAGGCAACAAATATGGCAAGAGCATCTGGAGGATGCAGCACTCTGTTCACATAGATGACCTCCACCCAGAGTGTTGATGCTGTCAGTCATTTTACTGCTAGTAACTGTGAAGATAAAGGCTCATTACAGTGAAACTCTCAAAGCCATTCATCTTAATATGCACATAGCTTCTCAGAGATATGTGAAAATGACACTTATCCTTTGTGGTTTACACAATGACTGTAGAAAACATGGACGACCTAACAGCTCCCCCAAAGTGAAACCAAAACGTCTCTGTTGCTCCCTGCAAGTACGGCTGCAGTACAGGTCATAAACCCTGCCATCTCCATGTTAGTGGATGTGACTGGTGTCAAATTAAAACAAAAAAGTTCACCTCAGATACATTTTTCCCAAAGATGCTTTGTGCCATTATTAGTATTCTCATCACGCTGATTTTGGTTTCACAGGGTCATTTTTCTCATAAGTTTGATTTTAATTACTAATTTGATATTGTGAAATGGGGGTGCAACGTCATGATGACAGCTTTGATTGGCAGCTGCAGTCACAGAGAAACTTGCGTATCTCTGTTCGGGAATTGTAGATAGAGTCGGCTCACTGAGAGGAGATCCAGCCTTTACTTTCCATAACTACAACTGTGTGCTTCAAACTGACAGCGTGACGTGTTCTGCAGTAAACTGGACTAATCAACATAAGGGACCTGAGGGATCGTCACACTTTTTAGGTAAGTTAAATGTCATCGGGCCTGCCTGGTTACTAACTAACTAACACTACCCTTCCTGTACTTTTATTATGAGTATTAAACTGCAAGAGCAACAGGCTGGACTCTTCTTCAGTTTCTGTGCAGAACTGAGATGATTATTAAATATCTACATACAGCAGCATGTTTCTGTCTCTGTCCACATGTGTGTATGGACAGTAATGCTAAAATTAATAAAGCATGTACTTCAGCAACCCCTTATTAACAGTGGATATAACGCAGTATTAACCGAAGATGAATCACTGAGAGGACTGAAAACATTCTCAGACTATGCTTGGCTGACACTCACAAACTGCCTGTAATATCAGTTCCATTTTCTAGCTGATATCTCGGTTTGTTGATAACACAGCTGATGTCCACAAAATCAAAGAAACAGGTTTAATAAAAAATAAAAATAAAAATGGCAAGGTCTAATTTTTATGAGCTGAAAGCAAATGACATTTGACGTGTTAAGTCAAAATTTATGTTTAATTTTTCTACTTTGGAATTTTTCAGCACCAACTCTTTATATTAATGTTATATATATATATATATTTTTTTTTTTACTGGGAGCTTGTTTCAGATATCCAGGTTACAAAGCAGTCTGAATAATTGTTAATGAGTTATGGTTCACAAAATTCCATGTGCAGTACTCTGTACAGCTTACATCCTTTGAGAGAAAGTATATGAAGCATTAATATATCTTGTCTGATGCTAAGTCAGCTAATTAAAACACTAGTGATAATACTTCCATATGTTTTGCTCTGTTTTCCTGAAGGTAACCATGATGCAGAAACACAACTGAACCAGGACCGGAAACCTGCTCCATTATCTCATCTTTGCACCTCTCCATTTAAAAAGCACCAACAGCTACAAGGTAAAATATTATACTGGATAATCTGTTAGTATATAAAGCTTTGTCTTTTTTAACAAACAGTTCACATATCAGCTGTCAGCAGAACTGTAGACTGAAAATATGTAAGAGAACTTCAGAACCTGAAGTCTGTCAGAACACAGAAGGATCAGTTTTATTTCATCTTTGAGGGATAAACTTCACATTTGACAGTTTGTGCTGATTCTTTTTTCTTTGTGATTACAGGAGCTTCCCTCAGATTCAGACCTCAGCACCATCCAGTGACAACAGAGATCATCCTATATGTCTACTCTTAATGCTGAATACACTTACTTGTTTTAAAAGTAGAGTAAATTTGTAGTGACTCCAGAACTAACTGATTTAAAAAACTACAAAGGCTAAACTACCATATTATGTACTGTCAGTGAAACCTACAGCTCTTTTATTAAGTTAAAAACAAAAAGTCAAAACAAATTAAATATACATGTAGTTGGTGTCATTACATATATCCTTATCCTCATCCACTTACATGCTGCTATCTACATTCAAGAGCACAAACAGTAGCTTCCGTTTTTAACACTGAATGAAGTCAGCTGCATGAAGGGAACATGATATGTAGATTTTCTTTGACAGCATTAAATAAAACATGAGGTAAAAAGTATAAGGTAAAACATCTTCATTTGCATGCTGAGCTAAAAACTTTAATCTGAAATTCTTTCACACTGTGTTTTGCTAATACTGTGTGTTATTTACTATAAAGTGATTAAGATGCATTCATACCAGAGTAACCAGAGAGGATAATGTATATTTTAAATGTATAATTTTCTACATTGCCTCTGTGAAATACTTCTAACATTATACAACACAAAGGTTGCTACCAGACTGTTTATAAAATGCTGGGTTTTGTCCATCTTCTGGGGCGGGCCTTCGGTGGGGCTCTAAAGAAGAAGATTTCCCTTTGAGGGAGCTGCTGGTGAAGATTATGATCCCTACCTGATCCCTGCAATGAGCTTCAGTCCTCCTGATGTTTCTGACATGATGTCTGCCTCATTGGGTCAACAGAACATATGGTGCAGGAAGTCTGTGAAAGAGAGGAAGTTTCTACAAACCGCTGGACTCAGGAATCCAGACCCAGATTGGCCCTGATGGTCTCCCTCACTCATTTTTCCACAGGGAGAATGTAGCTGTTGATAATAATGTGGATTCTGTTGTTAAATTAAAAGAACAAATAACGCTTCTGTGAAACCTTTTTTGGGTGTGTTTTTAAATCTAACATTTTATTTAAAGTTTTCTATCTTTGTTATCTATGTTATCTTTCTATCTATGTTATCAGACTGTAGAGTTCTCTGTGAGTGTGAAATAGATATAAAACTGTTTAAATCTTCAGTTTGTTTATATCATCCTCAGTCTTATTTTAAAATCTCAAAAGGCAAAAGGGCAGCACAATGACACGGTTGTTAGCACTGTTGTCTCACAGCAAGAAGGTGGGTTCGACGCCACCATCTGGCTGGGGCTTTTCTATGTTTTTCTATGTGGAGTTTGCAATGTTCTCCCCCGTGTTCGCGTGTCCGGGTACTCCAGCTTCCTCCCACAGTCGAAAGACATGTAGATAGTGGGGTTAGGTTAATTGGTGATTCTAAATTTAAATTCTAAATTGCCCATAGGTGTGAATGATTGTCTGTCTCTCTATGTTAGCCCTGCGATAGACTGGCAACCTGTCCAGGGTGTACCCCGCCACTCGCCCTTGCATCTCCAGCCCCCCCACAACCCTGAATTGGATAAGTGGAAGAGGATGGATGGATGGCAACCTTTCATTTCCAGATAATTCTGATATTTACAGTAATTCTGTGTGGAGTGTGTGCAGTTGATGCCATCTCTTTGTCTAAACAGAAACTAAAGAGTGACTTTGTCTTGATGCATGCTCAAGGAGGTACGGAAAATCCCAGAAAGTTAATTCTGTTCATCTGGACGCAGCGTTTTTGGAAAACACTACGTCCAGATGAACAGAATTAACTAATCATTCAAACATTAAACATAAAAAACATAAAACAGGTGTGTAGAATTGCTAATTAGCTAACAACAAGCTTCTAACACAGTGCATGTGCTAACTGCTTGTCTAGCTAATGTATTAATAATAGAAGGTACAGACTAATATTAATGTTGTATATATATCGGTCTCATAAAACCACCAGCAGAAATCATTACAGCTGGAGTAGCTGGACGTGTTCGCGGTCACGTGAGAGGGAGTTTGATGCATTGACTCCACCCCAAATCACTACTGTGCAGACTCTGGCTCCAAAAATGCAAATATGACAGCCCCTATAACTGAGAAACGTTTTTACAATGGGAGCAAGGGGAGCCACATCATCCATCTTTTATACAGTCATTGGGTTTACAGATAATCACTTAATTATTTTAATCTTAGGCAGTGAATTGCTGATACTTTGGAGACTTCCACAGAGAGAAACTTAGGCACTGAACGAGATCCAACATCACAGCTTATAATTTTAGTCAGTATGTTGATTCATTTGCAAGCAACATGCTGCATCTAGATGTACAGAAGAGTCAGAAAACTGCACAAAAGAAATCACCAGATGGATCTGTTTTCTTCTGTTTGAACAGTACCTCTGAAGCATGTGCTACTAAATCCAAAGAATCTGCAGCTAATTTTGCAGCCAATCACCATGCAAACACCCATCTATAATTGAATGTGTGCGCATTAGGATGAAATCAGACAGCTTTAGTTTTTTAAGAGGTTGCAAATATATAGTTGTAGTCAGTTATTTTGATAGGTTTAACACTGCTGATTCTGGTACAGCCGAGTTCTTTATAAAAAAAATAAACCAGTGATTTTTTCTTTTAGTATGTTGCCAGAGGAATTCAAAAACAGCAAGGAAGTTGCCAGCAGACTTTATAAATATAATTCTTGCTGCTCCTTTATATAATTTTTGTAGTTTAAATATTTCTCATTGTGCATTGTGCAAAATGTATTAGCATGCAAACTTAGATTTAATTATATCCAGTAATGCTAACAAATTTACAAACTAAGTGTGCAGATAAATGTTAGTAAACTCACCCATATCAGCTAGTATCATCCTAGTGAATAGTTGTTATCACTTCCAATCCCATATACACTAACTGGCCACTTTATTAGGTAAGCCTTGCTATTACCAGAGTAGGCCCTCTTTTGCTTTCAGAACTGCTTTAATTTTTTCTGGCATTGATTCAACAAGGTGCTGCAAACGTACCTCAGAGATTTTGGTCCATGTTAACATGACAGCATCACTCAGTTGCTACAGATTTGTTGGCTGCACATCCATGATGTGAATCTCCTGTTCCTCCACATCCCACAGCTATTGGATTGATATCTACCGACTGTGGAAGACATTTGAGTACAGTGAACTCATTGTTATGTTCTAGAAACCAGATGTTCTTGTACACTATCCCAGCCACTTGGTTCTGTACACGGTCCCAACTTGGAGTTGGGGGGGGGCATCTTCCTGATGTATTCACGGATGCTCCGTGTTTCATCCTGGATTGTGGCTCACTAATCTTCACCATCCCTCTTTCTGTTGCTCGTAGAGTCTCAGGGTGCTGGACTTCGGGTGGAGACCATGCATTGTCAGGAGCTTTCGTGTCTTGCCATCAGTGGCATCTTATCTCCTCCTGTGGCCAGCTTATTATTCCAGCTGGGTATCTGATGACCATATAGGTAGGGGATATGTACTGATGGCTTAGATCTTATTCCTACCATTCAGCTGGCTTCTCAGCACCTGTCTTAATTTCTGTGCATTTTTCATTTTGTGCATTTTTATCATGGTTCCTGTTGTCCTGTGGGATACCCAGGTAGCTGTCCTGTATATCTGCTATTCTTCTTTCTGGTAGCTCCACCCCTTCGGTCCGGATCACCTCCCCTCTCTTTGTAACCATTCGGTCACACTTATCCAGTCCGAATGACATCCTGATATCCTCACTGTAGGTCCTGGTGAGGTGGATCAGTGAGTTGGTGTCTCGCTCACTCCTGGCATACAGCTTGATGTCATCCATGTACAGGAGGTGGCTGATGGTCACTCCACTCTTGAATCTATATCCATCTCTACTCTTAGTGATGAGCTGGCTTAGGGGCTTGAGGCCTATGCAGAACAACAGTGGGGACAGTTCATCACCGTTGTATATTACACACTTGATGGTAGCTTCTGCAACTGCCTTGGCCTCCAGTGTATTCTTCTTCTATGGTCCATTGAGTTCCTGATGAATGTTCACGCTTTGAGGGCTCAGGTAGAGTAGAAAAGTGCTATATCTCCTCTGATGGGACTTTGTCAGCAAGCCAGGGGAGTCGTGATTTGGTTGGGTGGCTACCTTGAGTCTGGCCACAATTTTCATCCTCAGCTCAGTAGATGTATCTGTCATTACAGGTGGCTGGGCATCATCTAGTTTAGTTCCACTGCCACCAGCCTATTGCTCACTTGTTCCATTGTACTGTAGCCTCTGAATCTCCAGCTTCAATAGCAGCGGTCTCCTATTGATATTGTACTGAGCTACTAGGTGCTTCTTGGTTAGTGTGGATGTTGGTTTTCTCTTCATCCATAGTTCCCACATGTGTTGCATATAACCCCTCTCATTGGGATGGCTGGCATAGTAGCACTGCATCCATTTCGTATTGTCAGTCCTTGTCCATGTATGCCTTGTTCCAGTAGCCCACTTCTCATTACTATGTCCTGGTTCCTCAACAGCTGACGCAGACTTTATTAATCCAGGCGACACTTTTACACTGGATGTCCTTCCTGACACAACCCCAAAGGGATTTGTGTCTCCTGTCAAACCAGAGGTCTGTCACTTGTTAGGCAAATGTGTAACTCACTACACTATGGAGCCACTTTTGCTCACTGGATATTTTCTCCTTTTTGGCCATTCTCTGTCACCCCTAGATCTGATGAAGTAACTTGAGATTTCTAAAATGTGTTTCACACTGTAAATCACACTGTGTAGTTTTGGCGCCCAAGCCTAGCCACGTTGTTGCTATTTTAAAATGGAAACACTTCTCTTCAAAGCTCAAAGGTGGCATAGCCATCATTAAAGTTGAGCTGATACCTGTCTGTTTAGCCAACTTGTAGGATGGTACAGGACTGTGCCTACTGCCAATAATTAGCAACATTTGAAAAGGGTGGTTAACTATAGTTTTGTGCTTATACTGTATGTTGGCTAGGCAAAATACATACCATAAACCAGAAGTGCTAACATGCTGACTGCTAGAAATTTGTTTTCTGAAATGTGTGTTTGCTACACCAGTGTGTAATATAAGATAACAGTGATGATCGCAATGTGAGAACATGGAACATGCCATTTTTGCATGTGTAGGTGTATGTGTTTTAATTTGTTTTGCTCATGGAATACTCGCTAAAGGATATTTTCCTGAAAATGATAACCTTCAAGTATTCCCTTGGTATCTCTGAAGGTATTCTGATGTGCTATCTATCTTTTGCTCTGAATATAAAGGGCATTGGGTTGGGGGTATTATACAGTGCGGATGAGATGCTAAGGTAAGACTGTATGTGGGTGGTTGTCTCTCAGGTTGAGAGTTTTTCTGGGAGCTATGGAGGTCACAGTAGAAAGCTGCAGTAAATATGCTTTGTACCAACACAGTGTTGGTAGTAAAATCCTTCTCTGCTCACTCTTGGAGAATAGGTTTTTTTTTTCCACTGAAGCTTACTTAATTCATCCCACATACCTTAGCTAAAACAGTCAAGATCCTATTTACCATTCAGTTCAGTTCAGTTTAAATTCCATATCTCAGAACATAAGTCATTTTAAGGCACTTTACATATGTAAGGTCAGTAGACCCTTAAACATAATATTGAGAAAGCCAATGTTTTCCTTTTTCCATTAGATGTTCACACTTTCTAACAGAAGATATTTTTTTTTATCTGCGATCTGGGACTACATTGATATTGCTGAAAACTTGTACAAACAGGTAAAGAAATAAAAATAATTGCACTCTGACAGTTCCCAGATTTCTTACTTAGAAGACACCATAAGGGGAAAAAATTATTTATAAGGCAACTAGTATGTTGTAAGTGATACATTTTAAAAACTTGCAATTCAGGTTAAAATTTGATCCACCAAATATGTAAATGTGTTTTTGCACATTACCACGCAATGAGAAATTTTGGTTGTCTGATTGTTTCACAGTTGCATCCTTCATAGTCTGACTGTAGATATTGTTGTGCCACAGAGTAATAAAACACTATTAAGATTGTCATTTACTTTTTTATTCTACTGAAGAAATGATTCAGTAAAGCATTTTTAGAGAGGAACTTAGCAACTTAAAACACACCTTAGGACATACAGAGTTAAATTATTAACTTGAGTGTTCAAAAGCTATTAATGTGATGTTTGCTAAATGCACACAGCACAGTAATTTTCACTCACTGAGCTTGCCCATGCTCACTTTTTAGAGAACAGTAGAAAAGGAGCCTAGTAATTTACTGTGTTTTCCAGTAAAAATCTCACATTCTCTTACCTTCAGGACTTGCAAAGCCATTAGGGCCATTAGGCCCCACTGGGTCCAGGGACATGCTAACAGTAGCTGCTGAGTTAGCAGTGATTGAACTTACAAAATAAAATACACGTAGCACCTTTAAAGCTTTCAGGCAGTTAAAAAAAACTGATCTGTCAGAGAGGTCCCGCTTAAACGCAGCAGTATTTTTTTATACCTCTGAAGGCACTGTGCTTATTTTATTCTCCCTGACAGCAGTCCCAGCACTACCCCTTAAAAAAAAAAAAGAAAGAAAAAAAACATTAGATCAACACAAATCACACAAATAACCTATTTTCAATTTAAAACTGTGATTTTCGCCTAAAGGTGACAAGTTTGTATCCCTGCAATTTAAAATGAGCTAATGCAAATATGTCTAACATGTATAAAATTATGTTTTAAAGGAGAAAAAGAAAGAAATTGATGTAGAAACTGTAACCTCCTTAATTTTTAAACAGGGCCACAAAAACCAACTGAGTGAGAAGCACTTTGTAAAATGAGGTCATCTCCACACATCCTTTGATCCTTCCATTCTTCATCTTGGAGGCAAGTGGCATATAAGAGGATCTATCTTTGTGAACAGTTTTGAGCCTCCAAAATTACAAACAAACTAAAGGCAGGGGATCGATACAGTGTGTCTCACAGAATGATGAAGTGGCACTTCAGAGGGTGAAAATCAATGTCGCGTTCCTCTTCTCTCCCTCTCCTCCTCGCACCATCTTTCTTTGTGGGTCCTAACCTATCTTCACAGTCCTTATAACACAGTGTTAAAGTGTGCATGTTGCTTGGAGCTGGGTCTCTCACTGTGATTTAATGGTCCTTTGTTTTTTATTCCTTTTTAGCCTGGAAGACCCCTGCCACTATGATGTGTGAGCACACCCACCAATAATGGCCCATAGGATACACAGTGAAAGTAAGTGCTTCTGGTCTGATTTACCATTGAAGTGTTCCTTCACCCCTTACTGTCCTTCTCAACCCCAACTCATTTATTGAGGAAGTATTGATCAGTATTACATGGCAATCATTAAATCATAGCATAGCACTTAACATGACGCTGCCCACATGAAAGCATCTATTTAATGCAACACATGCCTTGGACAAATGAGTGCATTATGTTGGCTTGCATTTTTATAGCACCATGAAATGTTGGAAGTGAAGAAGGCATTTACAACCTCAGAAAAATAAAAGGAAGTTAATTATATATATTAAACATAGAATTAACAAAGCTTCCCAAGGGGAAAATTGGATTCCAAGTGCTCTGGCAGTGGCTAGAAATTAACTGTAGCAGTATGGCAACTCTTGAGGATCACATTCACAACAGAAGGAAGTGTATCTTGCCTCAATGTTGGCTCAGACCGTTAAATATTTTAAAGCAATTGAGACATTGTCCCCAAAGAAGTAAAGGATTAAGTTTTGTTACGTGTTACTTGCTGATTGAGTAGAATAGGTTCAGTATCAGCTTTGCGATTACTTCTCCTGGTTGAGGTGGAGTTATCCAATTACTACTGGAGCATGATTATCTTATAGTCGGGTGTTTCACTGAGTGGAGACCAGTCCCAAAAAAACCCAAAGAAAAACAGTATAAAGTAGCTGACAGTCTGTGGTGTAGGTCAAGAGATGGCAATTTCAGGCTGCTGGTTGGCACAATTGTGGAATGAATTTTTACAAAATTTGGTAAAGATATTTATGGTCTTCATGAGTATTAGGGTTCACTGATTTTGAAATATAAAAAAAGAAAAGATTGCCAACAATACATACTTACAGAATGTATAGTTCGTGTAGTGACAGGGGTTAATATTTTTGATGACTAAATACCTATACTTTGGGTTAGTTGCACACACATTGAAATTAGCATGGACATGGATTTCTTCATCTATTTAAGATTTCACAGATGCGTCACTTCTCGTATTTCTTGTACAGTCTGTGTATTACTTTTCTCCATGCGTGCATGTATAGGGTGTAATCTTCATGCATGTAATCTGTATGAGTGAGTGTATTCTGTGTTTGAGAGCAGTCTGCAATTCTGTCCAGGGCGTTATCTGCTTTTGTGATGTTGTTGAGGTCTCAGACAGCCCCTGTTGGTGCTGAAAGGCAGCGCTGTCAGCTGTGGAAAAGTCTTCCTGTCAGCCCTGCCCCAGGATCTAGAGCTGAAAGATGAAGCCTGAGATGGGTGTCCACGTGGAGTGAAGTAGTTGGGGGAAATAGATATGTATTTATCCTACTATCTTTCTATAGCTATAGACTGTATGTAGCTACAGACTCTATTTGTCTTTTTTTGTTTTTCTTTGTCTGTCTCCATGGGTGCAGTATGGGGTGCAAGGCTGCTGTGTTTCAGCAGTGAAATATTCATAGTATGTGCAGGGAGTTTGACGAGGAGCACTTGACACTTCCATACTCACCACCCTCATTTTCATTTCCTTTCTGGCACTGGCACTTTACCTCACAGCTCTGCTGGTCTTTCATTCAATACTGTATTATAGAGGCTCAATACAATCATGATGAAAACAAACCCACAGCATGCTGCTTTCACATTTCATACCTGAGTGAATGTGATGTTAAAAAAAGAAAAACTGCGTATTAGTGAGCATGCTAGCTGTAAATCTTAAATTTCAATTTTTATCTCTGTTCTCTGAAGGTTTTCATGGTAAAACTGGTACTTTAGACGCTCTTTAACATTCTTCTTGCGCTGCAATAATGGCAACTTGGGAACATTTTCAGTTCAAATTCAAAATGGATGATATATTCAACATTGGTTGTACCTGACTTCCAACATTTCCCTGTCTTACATCATCTGTCAGGAAACTCAGCCAAACATACCCAGTTGGATTACAGGTTTAATTAGAGAATATCATGAAAAAATAGACATTGAAATCATATTAAGAAGAGAGGGTTGGTCTAGTGAAAAAAGCCTGACATCTTACTAAGACTGCATTGTACTTTGTGGCTGCATTGGATTCTGGTGCATTAAATATGGCATCTCTTCCACTTATAATATGGATTTCTCTGTGCTGATTTTTTAAATTGGTGCATTGCACCTCTATATAGAAATAAGGAATAGAACATTTTTCAGCCTTCTTATTCTTTTATATAGTGGCAATATCGTAACAACATCTTATCAAAATATAGACACCTGTCCCTGGAATAAGAAAATAACTCAACCAAAAAGGTTTCAATGTAAATACCAATTTTGCCAGTTCAGCTTCATATAAAAATTCCTGTGAGAAGGTTTAAGAAAAACAACATGCAGCATCATCAGCCCATCTCAATGAATTACAGTACTGTGTACTGTCTTTATATTTTGCTACGAAAATGGGAAATAGGTGCAGCGATTTATTGAAACATCTACAAGCATGCATGGAATGCAAATGAAAGTATTTACGGCAAAAACAGAATTTGTACAACTCTAATGAGCTTGAAAGCCAATATTTGGTATGGCCACCTTTATTCTTCAACATAGCCTGAACTCTCTTAGGCAAGCTTTGTCGTAATTTCTTTAAGTAGTCTTTAGGAACAGTTTTCCAGGCTTCTGGACATTCCAAAACTCTTCTTTGGATGTTGGCTGCCTTTTATTCTGTTCTCTGTCTTATGATCACATACCACTTCATTAATGTTGATGTCTGGGCTCGGGAGAAGCCAATCTATGACTGACAGTGTTCCACTGTATATATTTCTATACAGGTATGCTTTTACTTCATTGGCAGTGTGTTTATGATGATTGTCATGCTGAAAAATGAAGCCAATGGCAAAAAGACACTTTCCAGATGGCATTGCATGGTGGATTAAAATCTGTCACTACTTTTCTGTATTCATAATTCCACCAATTTTGGATCTCCAATCTCCAACATCACTGGCTGAAATGCAGCCCCAAACCATGACAGACCCTCCACAGTGTTGTACACATGGCTGTACACACTCATTGTTGTAACCCACTCTTGACTTCCTTCATATATGTTGATTTAAACCAAAAATTTGAAATTTGGATTCATCACTTCATAAGATCTGTTGCCACTGATTTTCAGTCCCATTCCTGTGTAATTTGGCATACCTCAGGGTTTTCTACTTGGTTCCCTTCTTAGGCCTGCCACTTCTTTTTCTGTCCTCCACTTGTCCAGTTTCCTCCATTTTCTTTAAGGACACACTGCATACCATGCTGAGCTATTCCAAGGTTTCAGCTAACAGCTCTTTGGGATTCACCTTTTTGGTGCAAAAATACTATCTTATGCCTGTCAAACTGTGTTATCATTGGCATTTTTCATAGATTTAATAAAAGAAATTGGAACAATATGTGTTTTTGCCACAGGCTGCTAGCAACAAAGTGCCAAAAAATACAATTTCAAATTGGTTTTCAAACCAGTGTTATGTATAGACACAACACTGGTTCGTTCCTTGTCTTAGGTGTCTTTTTTATTCTTGAATGTTTCATAGGTCAGTCTATAATTGTCTATAATTCTTTAAAATAAAGTCTTATATTTGACGGTGTGTGCAACAGTTTCAATTATTTCATTTTCTAGGATTTCAGCCCACTAGCATTTCTTCTTAACGGTAACCTTTTTTGTATTACCTTTCAATGCAGCGTAATGGCTCTTCATGAAATAGTCATGACATTTAATCTATTGGTTTTTGTTCAGGGATCTGACTTTTTCTTTTGTGCATGTGCATGCACACAAACATTTTTCATTATCTGTTTACTTTCAATTTTGTTCATTGGCTAGGTTGAGAAAACAAAAATAAAAATAAACACTTGGTTGGGTTTAGGAACCTGAGCCAATTTTGGTTTGGGTTAAAATACAAAAATAAACAATAAAAAAATAGAACATCTGCACATCTTCAATCCTGGGAGAGCACTTGAAAACGGCCAATTATACCCTGGACCCCAGAGGGTTAACTGGCACAAAGGGTGCGCTGTTTAAGCTGCTTTAGTCTGCTCACAGTTGCTGTGCATCTGCACATCACTTTGCAACCCACCTTGCAAGATCGTGAAAGGGTTGGGAGGTGTGTTTTCAGGACCATGCTGTCAAATATACTTTACTGCACATGAGAATAGCAATCATATTTTGACTCCTGTGGTTCTGATTTAACTCTGACTTTTAGGTTTCCTGGGAAAGTGTTGTGCTTCCACGAAATATACTTCCAATTTAATTATGTTTAGTTTCAAAGTGTTGCTGAGTGTCATAAAAAATGACAATTTGTGTCCATGTACAGAAACAAAAAGATTATATTTTGACACTATGTCACGTTTTGCTGAGAGACCAGGCTGTGCTTTTTTACCAGGTGTTTTAGTCTCCTGTCACCCTCCATATCTGTCTAACACCATCACTGTTCTTTTCAGCACGGTTGCATATACCATATGAAAAAAAGGTAAGGGTAGGACAATTTTACTTGAACACCATCATTATGAATTCCAGTTTTAATAAATGTAGAATTAAGGTATATAAAATTATATTAAACTTTCTTTCAGCTTTCTTGACAGGAGATCTATTACAAATCCATGACTCTTGCTGTGAGATGGCATTGATCTGCTCCTTGCTCTCTGCATATTTCTCAGCATCATCCCACAATAAAATTAGTCTCAGAGGGGAAAGTAAACAGAGGCTAGTAAAAGTTGAAAATCACATTGTCATTATATTTTTATGCCGCCACCCTCGTAAGTCATCATCACAGAGCCCAGGCCTCTAGTTCCAAACTCTGCAGAAATATCAATATGGATTTAGGAGTCTCCCTGAAGCAAGGTCCTCAGCTAATTAAATCTGTAATCACTTTGTACTGTAAAAACACAGGCACGGAAGGGGAACGGATGGGTATGTGGTGGTTTAAATGCAGGCCAGTGGAGTTTTATTTAACAAAGACAGCTAATTGGGTCAGAGCTCTTTATTCTCATAAAGTACCAAGGTTTCCTGCCATCCAGTTGGATAGCTTATGGCACTTTGCTCTCAAACCGATTTTGACGACATCTAAGACAGTGGGAGGAAGGAAAAGAGGTTAAGTTGAAGATGGAAAACAGCCACTGTTGTCAAGGCTACTGCAAACAGCTATTTGATATTGTCTTCAGGGTTTGAGGCCTGTTGTACAATGTGGAAAGTAATGAAATTCACAGGGACTGCGTGGCAAGAATAAATTTAGCAGGAGATGTTACAGAGATGTACAAGTTTGTGAACTCCTTCCATCTTTTATCTTTAGACGGAGAACCATTCAGCTACATTGTAATAAATTTAAAAAATTTAAATAACGAAACGATTACTGATAAAAATAACTGGAGCTGCTGATAGAAGTGAGGGATGTGAGGCATAACTAATTAAAACTAACTAATTGAAGCTAACTAAGTAAACGTTGCAGCCTTCACTAGTTGACACCAGTAATACTAGTCTTGATTAACTAATTATTAATATAATCAATACACAACACTGGTTAACTACCCAGAGATGCAGACCACTGCAATGACACTCTCCCAGCATTAAAGGTCAGAAATGAGCAAGGTGGAAAGTGCGACAGGTGACATCTTATAAAATCAGTCTGAAAACTTAGAAAAGAACCAATTTGAAATTGTATTTTTTGGCACTTTGTTGCTAGCAGCCTGTGGCAAAAACACATATTTTGTTCCAATTTCTTTTATTAAATCTATGAAAAATGCCAATGATAACACAGTTTGACAGGCATAAAATAGTATTTTTTGCACCGAAAAGGTGAATCCCAAAGAGCTGTTAGCTGAAACCTTGGAATAGCTCAGCATGTTGTGCAGTGTGTCCTTAAAAAATTAGAGGAAACTGGACAAGTGGAGGACAGAAAAAGAAGTGGCAGGCCTAAAAAATATCTACAGCTGATGAACATTATCTGAAAGTCATGTCCTTAAGAAATAGTAAAAAATGCAGTAAAGACCTGACACAGGACCTGAGAGATGCATCTGGCCCTTCAGTTGATCCATCTACTGTTCGTCAAAGCCTCGTCAGAAATGGTCTCAGTAGATGAGTGGCAATCAGAAGCCATTCTTAAGAAAATGAAACAAAAAGAACTGTTCAGGCTGTGTTAAAGAATAAAGATTCTTACACCAAATATTGACTTTCAAGGTCATTAGAGTTGCATTTTGCCTCATATATTGTATCACACATGTTTCAATAAATTGAGCCTATTTCACATTTCATAAAATGAAATGAGGGTAAATAAGGATGCTGTCCTTCTCTTTTACCATGCATACTGTATGTGAAACATATGTATGGTAAGAGAGAAACATATGTATGCTGATTTATATAGATTATAGCATTTTAGATATTAAACATCTAACACCTTCTGTTTAGAGTAAATAGTTGCAAAGTATATAAATACTTAATTAAAACTTTATAGTGAAGTCAAATGAGCAAACAAAAGGAGGATCTTTCTACCGACGTTCTCACTATTCCCTCTCTTTTCCCTCAGAATTTTAAGCCTGAGGAGTCACTGTGTATCTACGATTACTCTTTGAGCTGCAGCTCTGAGGTGGTGACCTCATGCTGCCTCCATTCTCTGTGTTACTCACATTTGTGTCTGTCCCCAGGGCTCTTCGTCTAAAGAGCCTCAACTGAAGAGGCAGGCGGGCCAAGCACAGTATGGCGGGGTTAGACCTGCCCTGGAGAAATCTTTGCAGCGACCTGATTTCACTCAGTTGCTCCCCTTATTCCCCAGATCTTACGCTCATATTCACCTGATCCTATAACCATTTTGTGTGGAAAAACTTCTTTAACAACAGTGAAACTAGAACAAGATTTCAGAATCCAGTAATTGTTCATGCGCTGTAGCCACAGTCCTTGTCCCTGAGATTTTCTTTTCTGTGTTTAATCTAGCACATAATTTCATTCATTGTTCGAAATCTTGCATAATGTCTGAGATCTGATTGTGACCATTTTCATGAATCCCCCTCAAAATTGCCCATTTTCAGTATCAGTGTAAAAGCAATGCATTGAAAAGAATCTCTCATCCCAGCTTGTTGTATGTATCGCACAGGGATCTGAATTAATATTAGTGATTGGTCCCCCAGTCACGTTCATCCCCATCTTTTCACTCTAGCATCTGGATTTAATTGGTGCTACGCTGTAAAGCCACAGCTGCTCTGCCTGTTAGAACAATAAATTACCCCAATTAGGAGTTGAACAAAAGAGGCTGTCTGACACCGCAGCCCACTGCCATGCCTCGAGATTGGACTCCGATGGAATGAGGCTTCTTGCTGACATGAAGCTGCACCAAAACACCTGCCCCATCATCTCTCTGATCAAAATACAGTTCCAGTCCAGTGGTTATATAGAGCAGGAAGAGATTGCTTTGCATGACTTGCAATTTACTATAGCCTCAGACAGGAGTTTCTGGTATATAAATTAAATAGAAAAAGAATCACCGTGTTCAAAATCAGTGGAAGGTATGTTGTGTAATTGCTGGGCGGATGATTAATTGGTGTTTGGATGATGGGTTGTGGATACAGCCAGGTTTTCTGGCAGCTGCCTTCCATATCGATGGCACTGGTAATGAAGGCAATAATGAGGTAGGGTTCAGAAAGATGTGGAATGGGAGGAACAATAGGAGCATCTGTGCCTCTCAGTAGTTAGAGTATAATTGAGACCATATTTTAGTTTCCTCTTTGAAAGCTAGCCCTATTGTATTTGCGGTCTCCTTTGCTGAAAGACAAGACATATTTATTTGCCACTGTATCACACTCAGTAGCTTTAGCAACTCAGGTGATCTACCATTTAAAAGAATGTAGGGTATCTGCCACTGTGATGACGGCCTATGTTGTGATTGACACTACTTCCACGTCTCGGCCTGGCCACGCCATCCCTTTGTCTCACCACTTGCTGCGAACATGTCATTAAGCCAGCTGAAGTTTGACAAGAAAAATGAAGTGTGCCGTTTCCTGTGGCCTCGAGTGTCTCTCTGAATAATGAGTGCATTGCCTGGACCCCCCTGTCTCTTCCACTCCCTGCCATCAGTTTTAGTCTTCCCCTTGAAGTTCTAGTCTGCTGAGACAGTGAAGGGGTCTTTAGGTTGTCGCGTGTGTCCAGAAAAAAAATGTGGTCATGCAAGATCTGTCAAACTAAATCTGTAAAACCCAGAAAAGAAGAGGATAAGATGAATGAAGTACATTCTATTGATATAATCCCCATGCCATGTCACAGCATTAAGACAGGGAATGCTGTTTCTTAGGAAATATCCATTATGAGAGAGCATCATGAGATGGTGCAAACAGCTGCAATTTTGTGAGCCAAATTAGCTGGCACTGTTTCCCTTATCTCTTTTATTTTGCTGCTTTTTAAAACATAACAAATGGCTGAGCAGCGCTGCTGGATCATAGCGTCATAGCTGCCTTCCACAGCAAACACTGAGAAGAAAGGGCAGCTTCACTGTTACTTCCTTACTCAGCCTTATTTCTCCCAATTACCAGCGTGTGAGCAAACAGTGTGACATGACTGACCTCCTCTCAGAGAGCTGTGGTCATGACTGCGAGGCTCTCTCTGCTTATTATGACAGAAGTGTTATGGTAATGGAAGGAAAGTCTGTGCTGTGGCGATAGCACCTCAGGAGCGGATAGCCTATTATCCTCCACTGTGTAGTGGTAGTAATGGTGAGACAGAGGGCATCCTATCTGTTATGGTGATGATGCATTTTGAATGGGTAGTGCCTATTATATATCAGTGGATGATAATGCCAGGAAAGAGCATCCTCTGGGTATGGTCATGATGCCAAGAAAAGGGTGAAAGGGTCTGCACAGAATATACAATGTGCCATATCAGGTTTATGGTGAAAGATTAAAGGGAATGGCAGAATTTTTTTCTTTGAGTTATGAAAATTGCAGGCTAGCCCCTGTGTTCAAAGAGCGTGAATATCCAGGGAAAGAAAGACAATGAGGAGCATGTGTGTGCGTGTGCATACGACAAACAACAGCCACGCAGTAGAAGGAGAGCCTTAGTTAGCTGTCTGCTTGGCGCTTCGCCGCCCCTGTGATGTATGTTTATGGCCCATCATCTCTAGCCAATTACCCTGCCTCAGTGTGGGAGCACCGCACCTTCTCATCACAGCCGTCAGTGTCTGAGTGTGGAGAGAGACGGTGACAGTTAACGTTCCTGGACATTCCTGGTAAAGTGCTGTTTTCCTTAGGGGGCTCTTGAGATTCATCTTAAAAAGTAAGCCACTGGGTAACAGAGTCTGTTGAGCCTACAGCTGCTTTGGGAATTGAATGCTTGTTTATTGTATGTGTGTGCGTGTGCGTATCTGTGTGTGTGTGTATGTCTGTGTCTGTGTGGGGTGTGTTAATGCATGTGTCTGTAGGAGTCCATGAGTGCCGCGTGGGTGCCGTACGTTGGAACAGTATCTGTGTAAACTTTGTAAATCTCATGTTTCCCACGCACTCCTGTGTTTCCATCATTATGGCATTTTGGGATATGTTGATAACTCACTGGTCTGTGTATTGATGTGTACATATGGCTAGATGCTGTAAATGATGTGTGACCATCTAAACCAACTGTGAAATAACCTTGGGATTTTGGGTTTGTTTTTCAGATACAGCTGAGGTAGATGTGTTCATGTATCCTGTCCATGTCAGCCTGCAGACTTTCTCCCACAAACACATCTGACTTTTACAAGGTAAGTTTTAATACCTTTTTTGTTTTTGCATACGTGTCGCAAATCTGTTTTGTTTTGTGTCTTGTCATAGTAAATGTAAATCCCCTGCAGAGAAGTGACATTAGAAAAGGTAAAGCAAATCAGGCTCACAACTCAGTAGCAATGAAGACTAATTTACTTTTAGGGGAAATCTGAAACATTTTAGGAAATGCTTAAACTTCATGTTTCAATGATTCCTTTGTGAAACTGAGAATACAGAGTGGCAAGAAAAGTATTTGTAACTATATTATTATTATTTTTTCTTTTTGGCTCCATATTCATACTGTGTGACAGATTGAAGCTGCAAAGCTGTGTTTGTGTTGGCTAGACAAGGAACGCTTCTGCCCAGAGGGTTTATCAGGGAGAGAAAATATTGACCGCCAACAGTTGCACTTTGGTGGTGTTATTGCTTTTCACACTTGTGTGATACAGACAGCAGTCGCCAAGTACAACAATTGTAAACCCGCAGCCATATTGACGGTCGTATTGCTCTTCTGTGCAGGACAACATATCCCGCTTATGGTGTTTACTTTTTAGTTTATTTCACTTGAGTTCTTTTTGCAGATAAATAGTTTAAGATTGCTGGAACCTGATGAGAAAAAAAGAAAATACTTTGTTTAGGTGAGATGCAAAAACCCAAAG
>VUQS01059030.1:3174-26252 GCA_015108495.1 Heterochromis multidens | reverse complement strand
CAAATCAGCCAGTTTTTAGAATATTTTCTGCTTGACCATCTCCAATTTGCATACAAATTTTATGGTCCAAAGTTTGAACATATATAATGAGTGCTGTGAAATTTCAGCTTCATATATCAAATACTTTTCAAGATATATTTTTTTTGAAAAACTGTCCGTCCACCCAAAATTCTGGAGTTTACAGATGGTACTCTAATTATAACTTGTGTTAAATGTGTGCATATTTTTCATTTTTTAGGACCTGAGTCACTCCATCTCAAATCACCAAATTTTTACAACATTTTCAGTTAAACCATCTCCGATTTGCCAAAAAAAATTTTGATCCAAAGTTTGAACATATATAGTGATTGCTATGAAATTTTAGCTTCATATATCAAATACTTTTTTAGAATTTTTTTATTTTTTAAAGGCCCGTCCAACTGAATTTCAGGCCCCCTTTTTTGCACATTCAAATCTGCAGCAATGTTTGAACATGAATATCTCAAACACCATTGAAAATAAAAGCCTGAAATTTTCACTGGTCTTTCTTACCATCAAAATGAACCAGGACCTGTAATTTGGGACAGATACATAAAAAAATGTCTGAGTATTGGCTAGTTAAAGTATTGAGAAAATGTGGGAGAACTGCAGGCCTCACTTGCCTCAGTTAAGGTCAGAATTTATCATTCAACAATAAGAAAGAGACTGGGCAAAAATGGCATTTATGGGAGAGTTCCAAGGAGAAAACCACTCCTGACCAAAAAGAACACAAAGGCTCATCTCACATTTACCAAAAAAGAAACACACATCCTGACGAGGGAAAATATTCTGTGGCCTGACGAGACAAAAGTTAAACTTTTTGGAAGGTTTGAGTTCCATTTAATCTGACGTAAAACTTGCACAGCATTTCATAAAGAGAACATCATGCCAAGAGTCAAACATGGTGGTGGTAGTGTGATGGTCTGGGGCTGCTTTGCTGCTTCAGGACCTGGACAACTTGCTTGATGATTGATGGAACCATGAATTCTGCTCTCTACCAGAAAATCCTGAAGGAGAATGTCCAGCAATCAGTTCATGCCCTGAAGCTCAAGAGCACGTTGGTTGTGTAGTAAGATAATGATTGGAACCATACCAACCTCTGAATGGACAACAAAACCCAAAATGAAGGTTTTGGATCAGCCTAGTTAAAGTCTGGACTGTTTGAGATGCTTTGGCATGACCTTAAACAGGCCATTCAAGCTCTCAAACCCTACAGTGTGACTGAAATAAAAACAATTCAGCAAAGAACAGTGGGCCAAATTCCTCCACAGCGATGTGAAATACTCATTGCCAGTTATCGCAAATGCTTGATTACAGTCCTTGCTGCCAAGGGTGGCACAACCAGTTATTAGGTTTAGGGGCAGTTACTTTTTCACACAGGGTTTGGATAGTTTTTTTTTTCCTAAATTAAATCATCATCTAAAAACTACATTTTGTATTTAGTCGGGTTATCTTTAATATCAAAATTTGTTTAAAAATCTCTAAGATGTACGTGTGACAAATATTCAAAAAACTAAAAAAAATCAGGAAGGGGCCAAATACCTTTTCATGGCACTGTGTGTGCCACAGTTTGAGTAAACTATTGTTGCTGTTTTTGCTTTTCTAACCTATAACATTTTTAAGTGGCTCTCTCTAGAGAATGAGGCATTTGACATTCTGAAATGGCAGGGACTTGAAATAGCTTAAATCAGGGATTGAGGTGATCCTCCACATTCTCATCTGTTGAAATGGCATACCAATGTGGGTGTACATTAAACATTCATGCAAACAGCTGTTTCTTTTACAGGACAGCATGGCACAGAGCATGGCTTAGATTTCAAATCAGGCAAGTCTAGAAGAGCTGGGTTTGAAAATATATCACATGCAGTGTCGTGTGTGAGGACAGGAAATTAACATATGCTTGCCTCTACTATCGGCAATAGAAACACATTTCTTGAAACTGGCAGCAGGAACCAATTTATTTCCTGCAGGAAAGAAAATTATGTTTACAATTAACGCAAAGAATTTGGTAAAACTGACTCAAATTTGTTAAAACAGACCAATTAAGCAACAGTACTTTATGATAGTCAGTGATTCTGATCTAAAACCAGTGAGTGAGTGAAACATATTTATGGAAACACAGATGATAGAGAACGTGTAAGTAATTTTCACAGAACACATTGCATTAACATTTTAATTCATGTTAAATTGTGAGGGAACATGGTCACAGAAGGCATGAAAGAGAGCCATCCATGCATTTCAGCTGACATTTTTAGGATGTTTCACAATAGATGCAGTGATAATGTATGCTAGTTCTAGGCAGCTGTGTTATGAGTGTTAGGTATGAGGTACATATTCACAGCAAACACCATCGTTCTTTCTCCTTCTTGAGCCCACATGCACCCTTACTCTCGTGAGCACTCTTACATTTGTTCAGTCTCATTTTCTCTGTATCTTTCCTTTATCCTGATACACTCTTTCCTCCTTTGCTTAAGTGTCAGGGAAGCTGAGGTAAAGAAAGCTGCGTGAAATGTCTACATCAGCAGCGCTAAAATGCAAACACAATGCAGATGAAAACACAAGGTGTGTGTGTCTATTTGTGCATATGTCTGCAATATACTCTTAATGCCCCACAAAGACATAGTAAATGATCTTTAAAAGTGTAACATAGGAGCATTCTGTCATTCACTGAGACATGCCATGACCTCTTCATGGGAGCTTTACAGTGACCATTTGAATGGTATTGTGACAGGTTGATTGCCAATTTACTGCCCACACAAAAGCAGTACTCCAGTGAATCAAAGTAAAGCTTTGTAATGACAAACACAAAACAATACAGCTGGCTCCTGGTAAATATTATCTGCTTTTCCCCCCTTCATCTTTAAAATTATAAGAGATTGAAAACATTAGTGGATAAAACAAAAAAGACAGTGTTGCCACATATTACCACAAAGTCACACCTCACTCAAAACCACCTGCTATGCCAAATAATATGATGGCAAGCCATTCGTGCTGGATAGTGTAGTCATAAGCAAATGATCCTCTTTAGAAATAACAGCTGGTTGTGTTTTTTCTAATGGTGAGGCTCCATCACTGTCCGTCACTCCTCATTCATCAGCAGCTGTTAGCCATCACTCTCACTCTCTGCTGGAGTGCAGTTTTTCATTGGCACTTATCAGTTGAATAAATGCATCATAACAAATATTAAGGTGGATGAGGACAAGTAGTTTGCAGCAACGTGACTAACTAGTCAGTTTCTAATAACAGTTGGTTAGCTAAAAAGAAGTAGTGGTTTCTGATGAGGTTATGAGTAGCAGGAACAGAATTGTTTCCAGCATCTGAAATTAGAAGTCTTTCATAGATCTCTTTTTCATTTTTTGTGCATCCTGAATTGCCAAGGTATCCAACATTTTTACAAAAGTCAGACTCATCAGAAACCCTTAATGTTCGTTAAGCTTTTCATTTTCTAATTAAATTTGAACTGTATCAGGGGAATACATAGCTTAGGCATATAATATGCTTTCATTGCAAATTGAAATTGCCTCTAAATCTTAAGATTTTAACATTCCTTTTTCAGTTGAATGAAAAGTTACTCTTGAAAGGTGTGAGTTTTTTTTTTCTTGCATCTAATAGAGTTTTTTGAAATATTATTCACTGACTATACTTAAATATCTAGGTTTTGGTGTCAGTTACTCACACCCCAGGCCTTCTGTTTTGACATATTATCCACGTTCATCATTCACAAAAACAGAAATCCATCATAAGAGGAGAGAAACCCATTTTTACATCATTTGCAACCTCATAGTCTCTCACTGACTGTGATCAAATCAGAACAAGACTTGCTATTTTCTTACTTCACTTTTTCTCAACTGCAAGAGATGGCCTTTTCTTGAGGTTATTTAGGGTCATTTTAGGAAAATAATGTAACAAAATCTTTAAGTGTTGAACATATTAAAGTGTGGATTTTTCTTGGAGGTACACATCAGAGATGTGTAAAGCTTGCCCCTAGATTGCTGGCACTATCTTTAGCATACACCCACATATTTTTCTGCATGCTGGAAACCCTCTCAGCCTTCTTTATTTCTCTCAGTTCGGTGTGAGAGGAGACTCGAAAAGTCGACCCCACATGAATGTTGATTCCCACCAATGCTCGTTGACTTATGGTAACATCTTGCCCCAGTGTCAGGGAAAAGGAGAGGAGAAACAGAGCGAAAGAGAGAAGACTATGAGCTTAATGTAGATCTGTCATCAGCTGGCTGCTGATCAAAAGAGCAGCATTGGCAGGCGGAGCACAGAATCCACCGGAACCTCCTCACTATGCCAAGCTTCAGCTTCTCTGAGGTAGACTAGCACAGAGGGGCCTGGCTCCAGGCGCAGAGTGTGTATATCTGCTTTCTGTGTGTGTATTTTAGGAGGTGGTGAGGTGTGGGCACATGCACACTGTCTCAAGGCAAGGATCTGGCACTGTGAAAATGTCACCAAAATCCCAGAAACACACACAAAAAAAAGAAAGAAACATGAAGAGAATGGAGAAAGTGTGATGAACAGACGCGTTTGCTCTGGGAGGTGTGGGATTTGGAGACTATGAAAGGCTGAACCGTTCTCACAGAGTAGGAGATTGGGAGGAATAAAAACAATGGCACAAAGACAGAGAGATGCAGGCTTTTTTGACTATACACCTTTACAGCATCAGTGTACAAGTGTTAAGTGGATTCAAGAACGTATCTAAATTTCAGCCTTCAGAGGTTTGCAAGTGCTTCCTTGCTTTCAACTTTCATTACGCTTGAATACGCTGCCTCACAACAAAGCAATGTGTGTCATTTGAAACTCAGCTCAACCAGCAGGTATGTTTTCTGTCTAGATTATCAAATTGATTTTCAAATATTTAATCATTTGTTTAATAGCCACCTCTCAAATACGATTTCTGTTATATAATGCTGATTTGATACATCATCATGCTTCAGTTTTGTTGCAAATGAAATGGCAAGGGTTATTTCAAAGATTAGCACTGCTTTGTGATACATTATCATGACATTTTTTGCTTCCCTGCGACTAATACTAGCTTTGATACTACTTTTGATTAATCTTTTCCAGTTGTATGAGCATTGCATATTGTGCTTATAGTGATCTTAATAGCAAAACAAAAACAAAAATTCAGAAAATGGTGGATTTAATTTTTTTTAAAATTATTATTACCAAGAAGGCTTTGAGTTTCTGCTTTATTATGGCAAGGAGGAATTGGATAATCTCAGCACTCTCACATCTGTCTTAATATGGGGTTTTGCAGAATCTTCCAAGTTAAACTCATGGAGCAAGGATGGAGTAAGAACAATTTAAAGGCCTATTATCCTAAATACACATTTGGTAATAATATTTTTGAATAACATTTGACATCATTTTTACATTTAAATATAGAATTTCAGAAAACTTTACAGGTACATTGTGGTTTTAAAATAAAGACAGGCATTTTAAAGGATGGGTTTCTCAATCTTTTATTTTTTTTGTGCCTCAAATTTTCACTTTAGCAAAATATAGCATTACAAATACCAAACTTTTAAATTCCTATCAATATTCTGAAGGCTTTTACCAAGGGATTTGATCATATATCATTCAGAGCCACGTTTAAAGAATGGTTAATGCTGAAAAGCATGGCAGAAAAGTGCCTTTTTCTATCTATTGACAGTATTTTCTGATTTATGGAGTAAAATAAGGAGATTTCCAAACTTCTCTCTACAGAAAAATTCATCTGCCAGCAAAATAAAAGAGCTCAAATTTAATTTAGACTACTAAAATTTAGACTACTACCAAATAAAAAAAATGTTATCTGATGGGTGTTAGAGTTAATTTTTTTGCCTTTGTGAATTTTCTGTTTTATTATTCCATGCAATATGCATCTGTAAACTGTAAATAATAATCTGTAAATAATTGGCAGGGATTTGAGCTCTTCTGTTGATAACATAGATGTTCAGGTTTGGCAAATTATAGCTGTAAGCAGCAGATACTAAAAGGAGCGAATTTCTGACAACAAAGGTGCAAACAGTACTCTGTGTACATGTTTATCTCTCTAGCCCAGAGTTTTTAAAGAGGTGGTTGCTGAAATCACAGTTTGTCCTTACCAATTTTGCCCCAAGTGTTAGTTTAAAGGTACACCAAAAGAAGTCTGTGTGAGTGAAAATGCAGACATTTGTTTTTTAAAGTGTGTGTGTGGGTGGGTGTGTGTGTGTGTGTGTTCTGACGTTTACTCGAACTCAATGTCAAACCTATTTCCAAACCACTGATTCAGCTGGTTGTGGAGATATACAGTGGTGCTGCCAGTGCTAACCTTTAGAGATTACGGTGACATTAAAAGCTGCATATGGCGAGTGGTGAGACCCAACCACTCGGCACCTCATCTAATGCAAATGTCCTCTCTCACCTCTATCAGCAAAAGTAATTATGGCAAACCACTGTGACATCTCAGGTTGCACAAGAGAGGGGAAGTGTACCTAGTATAGGTCATAGAAATACACCCATCTCTCTGGGTAAGGAGGTGACAATTATCTTTCCATGCGGAGAGGATAGAGGGGTGGTAGGAGGAGCTCTTTATCCCTCCAACTCTATCATTTCTCAAACGGAAGTATCTTTTGTGCCAGCAGCCTCGAGGGACTCGGTTGAGAAACTGACACTGATGTTAACATGCTCGGGGCTAAGAAGATGCATCTGTATATTTGTACTTTCTCTCTTGGCTACTGGGGTTCATTATGTTGCCAACAAATGTATTAGGTCTAGATTTTATAATGCTTTTTTTCAGTCACCACACAAATATGAAAATGGAAAGCACACTGGCAGTGTCTCTGCTGTTGTAATCAAAGGTTATCTGTTGAGGATGTGTCTGAGCAGAGCAAAATGCATGTGGACATGTCAATACACAGCAACTCAATGACAGGAGAGAGAAAGAAGATGAAAACAAGCTTATTAGATGCCTTACTTGTATGTGCTTTCTTTAGTATTACATTTTCTCTTTAGCTTTTATTTGTGATAGAACTTATAAGTGGGCTTTTAAATACAACATATTCTAACAAACAAAGCATTTATTTGTAAAAGAGGCCACCTTTCAATAGCTTCAGACATATTTTTGAGAAACAGATCTAAGAAAGATAAACAACATTTATTCATGTAAATTGTGCTTTTGAAAATCTTTTATGTTTAAGCTGTGTGATAAATAGATGATAGATAAAACTGCACATTTTCCATGCTAGAAGCAACCGTAATCCTCTTGAAAGGCTCTTCTTACTTTTTTCCCCTCCAGTTATCATGTTTGTGTTGCTTGTGTGTTTTTGTTTGAGTGCTTTACCTAGCAGAGGGGTTCTACAGCCCCTCTACTGACCTTGCGGTTCAGAGTCAGTGGGCTGTGGTGGCCCAGAGTGGCTTACACTAACCTCTAACCCCCTGGCAGTCACTGCTGGCTTTGCCAAACAAGTCAGCTGGGCTCTGTGCCCGAAAGATCTGACCTGTGCAAGTGTCATCTGCCCCTGTGGCAAGATCCCCTGCACCTGCGGGTGAGCCCCACCACATTATCCAATTCACTCCTGAGACAAGATGTCATGGTACTTTATAAGGCTGGCCTGTTTAGCCAGTAAATGTAAGTGCAGATACCTCTTAGCAGTGGCTACATTTAGATTAATTAATGTTAATGTAAATGCATCCATCAAATCATCTTTTAGTCCAATAAAATTGTGGAGAACTCTTGTGTCTGCATTTATTTTAGTCAACCTCCTCTATAAGCTAAGAAATAAGCATTCATGCAGCTTATACCTAAAAAATACTGGAAAATACTGTACTGGGGGTGGAATCTAAGTTTTTTTTTTCTACCACTGACTGTATGCAAAAAGTTGTGTAGCCACAGTGTCATCACCTATTGGTATGTGGACTGTAATTTTTATGATTGTGAAATTGCACATTTTGTCTATTATATCTTGTTTTTTTTAAACCTGAGGTTTCAAGTGACAGGGGAAATGAAAGAAACTGAGAGCACAGTATGTTCAAATTTTCAATCACACAGTAGCCATGGGCATGGGCAGCACGGTGGTGCGATAGTTAGCACTGTTGCCTCAGAGCAAGAAGGTCCTGGGTTTGAATCCACATCCATCCACATCCAATCCTTTCTGTATGGAGTTTGCATGTTCTCCTCGTGTTTGCGTTGGTTCTCTCCAGGTACTCTGGCTTCCTCCCACAGTCCAAAGACATGCAGTTAGTGGGGTTAGGTTAATTGGTGAATCTAAATGCCCATAGGTGTGAATGTCTGTCTCTCTGTGTTAGCTCTGCAACAGGCTGGCGACCTGTCCAGAGTGTACCCTGCCTCTCACCCTATAGCAGCTGGAATAGGCTCCAGCCCCCCCCATGACCCTGAATTGGATAAGCAGAAGAGAATGGATGGATGGATGGACAGCAGCCATGCCTTTAGTTTTACATGACTTTATTATGTTTTATTGCCTGAATTTGAATTTGCTAAATGAACACTGTGCTCTAATAAATAAGACTTAAAGCTGAATCATAAATAGCTCTGCAGAGTGGACACATATTTTTAAATATTTTTTTGTTTTTTACACCTATTAGTAATGTCATACAGTAATTTATACCTAATACTTCACATCAGTTGTAAGGCTCCAATGTTGCTCCATACAAATTATTTTGGTCAAAAATTGCTCAAAAATTACTTTTTTGATACTGAAGGTTAGACCCCTGATCTATGGCTGTACCCTAAAGGAAAATTGTATGAGCTAATCGGTGGGCAACAAGGTAAAGCAAGGCAATTTTTGAAACCTTTTACACTTTTTCCTCTTGCAAGATTACAGTATGCAAAATGTTTGTAAATATAAAAAAAACTCAATTTTATGAAGTCAAATAAATGCTTGCTTCACTAGTTTTTGTCCTGCTTGGTTTACTCCATCTTGCAATGATTTGGTCAAGCTGGATATGGAACGTTATGCATTTGAAACCCCAGTTAATGTTGAGGTTACTTGTTAATCGGTTGTTGCTAATCCAGTGTAGTATTGTGTAGAGTAAACACATATTTCTCATGTTCAGGTTGTCAGTTCCAAGTAAAACACTTGCCATATTCATTTTGACTGTGTAGGAAGAGTGCGGGCGATCAGGCAGTCTGTCCAATTAGTTATTGCACTGAATGAGGAAAAGCATCACATTCAATATGTGAAAATATGGCCACCATGAAGGAGCCTCTTGAATTGTAATGAAGAAGGTCCCTTGATAGCCATGAATTCACCAATTAAGGTTCTCATATAACATTCAAATTATGTGCATTTTAACGACTAGTTTTGCCACAGAAACACTTGCATTTTCCTTTGGTTTCAAGGAGCTTTCCTGCTTGCAATTGTACAAGTAATTAAGATAATTAAAGCTTTTGATGTTCCACATATAATCTGACACATAGCAATATGGAGAAAATGCAAAAAAGTTGTAATTAATTTTAAAGCTTTGTCCTCCTGTTCTCTCCCATTAAAACATCTCTTATTGTCTGAGATTCCATTTTCTTTCAGTAAAACAATTCTTATTAGTTAGGGAGAAACTGGCAGCTTCATTTTCCAGAATTAAGAACTTTGTCTCTTTCACAAGTCAGCTCAGTAGCTGAAGTAACTGCATTAGAAGAAATGGAAGCAAATTACTTTTCTTTAACTTTTCTGTTTCTGGGAATGTTTTTATGTATTTATGTTTTTTTCTGAACGCACACTTATTTCTCCAGCACTGCCCCTCTTGATATATGGTTATATCATAAACACATTTAATACTGAGATCAGTATGACCCCACTATTTGGCTGCTGACAGCAGAATAAAGCAAAAAGCTTAGCCATGAAAAAGATGCATAGCTAACCACAGGCTTCAGTGTGTGTTTTTAACTCACTTTTGTCCCTGAAATGTCCTTATTTCCATTTCGACAAAATGCTTTGTAACATGACAGCTATTTTAAAGCAAGAAATAATGTCTTCTTGAGATCAACTGAACGCATGTGCCTACATTATGTATGATGTATGTGTGAGACAGAAAGAGACAGCAGAAAGAGGCAGGGGAGCTCCCTGCCTGAGTTTTTATCATCCTTAAATGTACCAAAATGAGTCTTGGGGAAAAACGAAGCTGTGTGGCTTTTGAAGAATTAATAAGCCTGTCTCATTTGAATGTGTCTAGCGTCTCGGACAGTCTGTGGAAGCCCCAGTTCCACACTTTCCTGACAGTGCCTTTGATGATCACTGATAGCGTACAGCAACTCCCAGGGAGTGAGGCATCCAACAATGGGGGTAGAGTCAGTGGAGGCTGGCTTCACCGATCCTGACTGAGCTTTATTATCTGGCCTCTCTCCAGCTAAGTAGTGCATTAGGTATTCCTGAGACAAAGTATTTGGGACAGAGTGTGTGCCCATTGTTCTGTGCTTCTAGTCAAGGAAATCTCTTACTCTCACAGAGGTCATTGGTTTCCTCACCTGCTGGGTGCGGTCTCTTTTTCACATGGGTATTTGTTAAAGCCACTTTGCACAGTACTGCATCTGTGGCGTATTTCAAGTGATATTTTCCAGCATTATTTGAGTTTGTCTTGAAGCTGTTCTACAATCTGAAAATATGTAATACATAATACAAAAAACAGAATATACTTTGGCATGTATTAAATTGGATGGCTTATGCAACTTAAAGGGTGTTTTGGCACACTGTATTGATTTGGAGGACCTCTGTTATCTATTCTGTTCCAAATTATAGTTCACATCCATGTTGAGTTTTCCCACTTGTCATGTTATGTCTATTTAGTGTCACATTAATGTGGCTTGAGGAAGGGTGTGATTAGTGCTATTGTGATAAAAGCTACCATCCAGAAAATTTGATAAATTTGATGAATCAGAGGCCCAGAAATGGGCTTCAGCCAAAAAAAAAAAATGAGTGGGCAGAGGTGCTACTGAAGCAGGTACATAACTATGAGACCTTGCCAGGTAATTTTCTACTCTCTGACTCATGACCTACTGGAAATGACAAAAAGCATTAGCTGCCTTTGTTGAAGACAATTTTGTGATTATGGGGTTGATAGGTACATTTTGCCATTTGATAGCAGACACATCTGCTCATTTTAGTTCTAGTTTGGCCAGCTCTTTTTGCACAAGTATCACCCCCAAAAGTGCCCCCATCCTTTCATCCTACATGTATGTTACTCTAATTACTTGGTTTCTGTGTTTAGTGCAGTATAAGCTTGCCAGAGGACAAGACGTTTTTGAAAGTCACAATTTCTTTGATGTAAGGCTCTCAGTGAAGCTTTAAAGACTGCACTGATAGAGTTTGTGCATCTCCAGTGTGTTTATCTGTATTTACTGTACATGTAGCTAGCTATATAATTTAGACTGCTTTAATATTTATGGGTATTCTGCCTTCCATCTTCAGTCTTTGATGAGCTGTGATGCAAAACAAGTGTGCAAAGGAAAAGCAACAATGATTTGATCCAGTTTTGAACAGTTGGAAGATATGCATGATACACGTTTTTGTATACAGAAGAAACCAAATTCATCTTATCAATACATCTGTTCAAGTGTCTTTATCCATGTATCTAAACTCCACTAGGTTCTGCCAAAAATACTAAACAATACAAAACAGCGGGATATTTTTCCAAGGTCAATTAAAGTATCTGCATTTAATTTATTGATACAGCCAGACTATAAATATGATCATTTCTGAGTGGGTTCTCTGCATACATTTCACCTTCACCTGAAACATACTTGTTACATCAAAACGAAAATTTGACAAGGAGCCCTGGGGAAAGCTAGCCTGTGACCCTGTTTTAATATGTTGCCTCGGGCAATTTCTCTGCTGCAATAACATTCACTCACACTGGTAACTTGACAGGTGATGTGAAGGCCAAGAAGAAAATGCAATCTACCCGCAGAATGCTGGGAACCATCCATAGGAGGACAGTACATATAAATAAGCCTTGAGAGACATTCTTGAAGAACCAGACTTTCTAATTGACCAAAAGAGAAGGAAAGGTTCCTATCCAACCACATACTCAGTGATTTCAGATGATGTTTGAAGTATAGATTCCAACAAAGGACATTTTTTGTCATCTCACAACTTGATAACCAGGAAGTTGTTATCACGTAAACCAAGTAACATAACTAAAAGTGGATAATGGGAAACAGCAAGTAAACTTAAGTGAAAGTGAGCCATGAGCAGGATATTGACATGGAGAGCAAAATTAGAATTGATTTGAGGAGAAAAGGGGGTTGCCTTCTTGCAGAAGCGGTGGCTCCTGCGAATTCCTAATCCGGCAGTTTTTGACTGTGGCAGAACCGGTCTCTCATTTCTCTCACAGACAGTCCTGCAATCTGTAGCAGATTGGAAGCTAGACAAGCATCAGCCTATATTAAGATTCAACCCCTCTGTGATGTTGGCAGACCACCAGCCTAACAGGAGTCTTGTAAACAGGCAACTCACCAGCGGACATCTGGGTAGAGAGCATTTAAAACTGAAAAAAAAATCAAATAAAATCTGTCCACATAATTGATCAGCTTTCTAAATGTTATTTTCCGTTTTTTTAAATTATTACTTTTTTGATAGTATACATTTAGAAAGACTCAATGGGAAGATAGTTTTTATGCTTTGTGTCAAAATAGGGCAGAGACATGGACTGTGCTACTCAGCGGAAAGTTGTTTTTTAATCCCTTGTCCCCTACAGTGTTAATTGGACAGCAGGTCCACAACAACAGACACAACTCCCACCGCAGGAGCTTTAGTGCAAGGCTGCAGGGAGGCAGTGAAATCTAAACTGAAGTGACACTGAGTGACTGGGCCAGGGGGAAGGGAAAATGAGCTTTTCCTGGTGAAAGGGGAAATCTTTGAATAGGCAGATTGACAGGTTGAGCAGTCAGAGGAGATGGAAAGCACTTGTTGCTGCTCAGACGCACCGAGAGGTCAGATGCCAGGGTTGACAGCTTTGCCGGAGTGGCGGCCGTTTTCCATGTGACATTCTTGTCAAATGTTTGGCAGCTGGATCTCTCACAACAAACACAGCGGTAAGCTGACGGTTAATCTAATTTCAGCGGCCACAATCATGTGCATGGCCTCAGGGGGTTGTTTTGCCTCGATAAGATGTTAGAGGGTATGTAGACAGAAGTCTTGGCTGTACTGTGTGCTCGGCAGTGGTTTGTTTGAGAGGAAACCTTTAAAGTGATAGAAAGAAGTATATATCAAAATGAAAAATTCACCTGTTATTGCTCTTGTGTGTCAGACTGTGTTGATACGGCAGATGAAATTGCTTTTATCATGGAAACACCACAAGCAATACAGTAAAGGGAACAAAGAACAGTCGTGACATATGTCACTTAGAAGAGAATAAAGAAAACCACTGTCAGTGCTAGTGGCAACCTGCACTCAGAGGATGTGTCAGGTAAGACTCCAGAGTGTGAGAAATGACTGAAAATGGTATTTGAAGACAAAAGATCCCACATTACTGAAGTGTGTTTTGTGAAAAGACCAATTAAAATTTTCCTTAGTGTCTTTTTGTCAGTAATACATACAAAGCAACATCAATCATTATTGTCGTATCTTACACTGGATTAAAAAAAAAAGTAAAATCTGCCATTAGAAAACCTGAGAAAATTACTAAGCATAGTAAGTTTATTGGGCGCTTAAGCTCATTTTGTGGCACATTTACTGAAGGCAACATGCAGCCATTTTTAAAAAAAAAGCTATTTCTAAAGACATTTTTTGCGTTTGGTTGTACAGTAAGTAGTCAGCTGTTAACACTTTTAAAACTTACTAGTTACTTATACACACCAGTCAGCCACAACATTAAAACCATTGACATGGCAATGGCCTGCCTTCCCCAGCAGGATAATACACCACAAAAACTCCTCAAGAACATCATGAAGAACATGACAAAGAGCACAGGGCTTTGTCTCAGCCTCCAAACCCCCCCACTAACATCTGCTGGATGCATGAGAGCACAGATATGCCACCCCCACAACCCGCAAGACCAAAAGGATCGGTCAGACAAGGTTTGATGACACAACAGAGACCTACACAATATTAGACTGGTGGTTTTAATGGTGTGGGTTATTTGTGTATATTGGTGCTATGTGTCTGTTTTAGAGCTAGTCCTACAAAACTATTACTGAACTTTTTGATATTATTAAGTTGGTAAATATTAATTGAGTCACATATTGTTTCGGTATAGAACATATCAGCAAAAATACAGTCAGTCAGTTGTCAGTCAGTTGTCATAATTGGGTCAGATCTGCCCTTGGAGGCAGGGCAGAGGAAGAACATAAACAAAGTAATTATGTTTTAGTTTACTTGATAGTCTGCTTTTCCAGCAGAGGTACCAGGGGATGTTTGATAAACAGCAATGAGACGACTGCTTCAGGTTCATTTGATACAGCACTGCCTCTCCCTCTGAAATAAGCTGATAGTGGGAATGGATGCCATCCTTATAATTTATAAAGCCTCCATTATGTTGTGTTCTTGACAGGATGTACCTTGAAAGTGTTCCCTTGGCACTGCACAGGAAGTTGAAAACATACTTTTTAAATGGCAAATACTCTCAAATACACTATATCTTTTATACACACACTGTTCAATGTTATACACCTAATTCTTAATCTAACAAAAAAGAAAAAAACAAACGGAGGAATAATGGGACAAAGAAAAATATTTTTTTGCTCTTAAAGTGCATTAGTGACCTGCTGATACATTAATCAAGAATATTAAAGGAAGGAAGTCTTTATTGTTCATTGAACTTACAGTTTATTTTATTTGCAAACACTGGAGACATACAGCTCTATATGAAATTACTTTATTAAAAAAATTTAAAAGACTGGATAGAGCATGTTTTACATAAAGCCCATAGTGCTGAGAAATTTAAGAATTAATATGCATAACTGATGTACTTACAAAATCCCAGATTGGCATTTTAACGCTCCCATTATCTGCTGAGGGAGACACAGCTCCCATGTGCGGCCGATCTTGCTGACTAGTGTATATCTACCAGTGCTAAGACTAGACGAAAAGCTGGAAAGGCAGAAAACAAATCATGAAAAGTGCTTAATTAGTATATAAAAGAAAGTGCTTTGAGAGTTTTCAGTTTAAGAAACTCAAATTATTATTTAGAGAACCAACTACTGATACAGTGTGTCAAATCTGCACAGACTCTTTGCAACAGTTACCAACTTTAATAGTCATCAGGGATCCATAGTGTTTCCATTCATTCCATGTCAAATGAGCTATTACAAAAGCATAGGCTACAACTGAGGCATTTAACAGCACAATTAAATTCCAATGGCCTAGTATCTATTGAGCAATTAACCTTTGGTAAACCAATTATTATTTAGTATATGATGACAAAAGTTAGGTCCTAGAGGAGTCATGTCCTGTTTTAATAGATGGTCCTATGCCCTATAAAAGATGGAAATGTGGAGCCATTTTAGTACCCCATTAGCTTAGCTGTGCTGAAAGACTGCCAGCTTACTTCAGCCGTAAGTATTGATTAATCGGCACAGAACGTCTCACTGTCTGGGTTGGCAGGAAGGAGACAATGAATGGATTAAAAAAAATGTCCAATCCATTCAGAGCTGGTAAAGTGAATCAAACTCTTCTCGTTCCCAAGGCAACATATATTGCTGTTTTGTCAAAGCTGCTGCCATCTCTGATCGATGTACTGACTGTTGCAGTATTTGACGGTAACCCTTTAAGGCGGGATCAGTCACCAAACTGTCATCCTGGAGACTGTAGTTTCTGCCACCTGTTATGACACTTAGTTTGGTTTTATTTTCACTTGCGTTTTTCTTTGGATGTCACAATTGTGGATTGGTCAGATGTTAGTACTTGATTAGGTTGAGGAAAACATCATGGTTTTGAGTTAAAATGCACCAATTTACAGTGTTAACCATGTATATTGAAAAAAAATCACACTAAAGGGTACCCAGTACATTAAATTGTTACCAAGGAGTTCTGACCAAGAGTCCATATGTCAGTCAGGAATAACATGAGCTAAGTTGACCAGGTGTTCCATTGTCCATCAAGGGTCAGACTCTGTTAAGTAAACTTTACAAAGCAGCTTACATCAAGTCATTGAAGTCAGATCTACTCCCCTCTTGTCTTACTGACAGTAATTCTGTAAGTTTGACAGCTCACTGTACAGCCCGTCTATTCATGCAGCATTGTGTAAATATAATGCATTGACTGCCATTACAGCACACTTAGTCATTTGAATGACATTGTAAATGACGTTGTTGATTGTCACTGGAGGGTCATTTGTCATTTTAGTTGTGACTCCAACAATCTGGACAATTCCCAGCCCGTTATATCCCTCATGGAACATGGAGCAGCTCAGCCATAAATTTATCACCAGCAATGCCATTACCTTTAGCTTGACGGCCCTCAAGCAATGGCAGTGCAATAATAGAGAATAGATTTTATCCCGTATGGAGCCGAGACTTTCGCTTGTGCTTTATTTCCTCCTTCCAGCCTCCAAGATAAAGGAGAAAATAAGGTAGCCACTGAAGTGTTATACCTACCTTAATGAAAGGTTTTAAACTGATACTGATATTGACTCAGAAGCCCCAGGAGCATCCCTGTATATCAGATGCAGTGTCATAAATGAAGATCAAGAATCCTGTTAACTTTCCCTTACACTAACCTAAAGGAAAAACAAATCAACCACTGCATTGATGAGTCTTCTAATTATATTTTCTGTTGCGATACAGTGATTCTCCTGTGAGATCATAAGAGATGATGAAATGCCTCACATCAGGAAAATATTTAATCTTGTCATTTTCTATGACAGCTCACAGAATAACTAGCAAACACAGGGACTCAAATTTTTTGATATAAATGGACTTAAATACTGGCTGATTTTGATCCCCCCCGATTTGGCTTGTAGATCAATAATGATAATACAGGATGATCAATAGCTTACTCTTGGGACTCTGTGTCAGAGTTGATGTCTATTTGTGATGCATTGTGTGTGAGATGTCACCCGGGATATTGATATGAGTGCTCATTTCCTGTGTACCACCAACACTTTGGTGATGATATGAGCTGTTAATGAAAAAAATCAGTGGAGCTTGTCAACTGTCATCACGACCAAATGAGGCAGAAAGAGGAGTGGGAGTTGGGGGACTTAATAAAGCACACGTTTTCCTTTTTGTGCATATATGTACCCTAATCTAAATATTTGTCAAAAAAAAAAGAATTTGTGATGGGGTTTTTTTTTCCTAAAGAATTAGTACAGAGCAAGTGGGAATCCTATCAGAATATTAAAGAGAACCTGCTAAGTCACGTATTTTTCTGCCAACACAAATTATGACATCTAAGATTACGAGACATCCTTTCATTACATTATTTGATTATCTGACTTCCATTTTCTCACATTTTTAGGCTGGCTTGCAAAGAGGTTTTAGATGTGCAGTGATTACATGATTGTGTTGTAACAAACTGTGCTTCTGAGGACTATCTGCTGATTATTTTTATGGGGGAAATATTGTGACCACCTCAAACCATTTTCCACAGCCTGTTAAATGGCCCTCTTATTGTTACCTCTATCTGCTGTCTTTACTCCCAGCTTGCTATTCGAGATAGCAAAACTCAGCTGTATTTCCCCCAAAATTGTCTGATAAAGTATGTGGACCGGAAATAAGAATTCTCCACTGGCCAGACTCTAGAGCATAAAAACGTGCACTCTCCGTGTCACACTTCTTAGTGCTTTATTAGCATAAACTCATTTGTTTCTTGTTAATTATGCATTAATCTCAACTTACTAATGAAGTCAAGGTCAAGACACTGGTAAAGGATTCCAGGAGTCATTGTACCCAAAGGAAATTAAGAATTTCAAGACAGTGAATTCTTGAATATTTCTCACATTTGGTGACTGCTTGGTACCTCTGAGTGCAGGCATCATGGGATGATAGGTGTGCTCGTTAAAGGTTGCATAGAGCTACCGGGCTCACTCTCATCACAGCACCTGTTCTTCCATTCCTCCCTCTATCTCCCGTATTCTTTTTCTCTTGGTCTGACTGATTCTGAAGTCTGCTGCCGAGCCCTAGCCTGAAAACAGCACGGCTTCTTTCCTGCCTACACCTCTACACCCTCATTATCGGCCACCATCTGCCCGACCTTAGCCTCACATCACTCCTTTCCCCCCAGCAAGCCCATCAACACACCCCTCTCACTCTCCACTGGCACCTTGGCTCACAAGGCAGCCCCAACTGCCATTTCTCTCCCAGTCACACATTTGTCCTCTTCAGCCATGTTTTATTCTCTGTAATCCCTCTATCTCGAGTCCCTCTTACATGAACAAGCTGTTTGTCTCTATAGTAGTCGCAAGACTTTTTGTTAGTACTTTTCAATTTTTTATAGCTTCCAAACACGATGTGTCATAACAGAGTTTGGATGATATGAAATCATTTGCCAGCCTCTAGAAAAGAAACCTGTGCTTATTAGGAAAGAATTAGGTCTAAGACAGTAAAAAGATGTCCAAAAGTTTCTTGCAGTTTGAAAAGTTTGGAGTATCCCAATTTATTATACAGTAGACAAAGATTTAACCCCAGAGACTTATTTCAAGAGCACATGAAAGTAAAATCTAGTCCTCTGAGTTTGAGCCTGTGCTGTTCTGGGTAAGACACAACTGACCAAACTTCTTGGTGTCAGGAGTGTTGATGGCACAGCCAGTTGTGCTATCAGCCCTGTCTTTCTGTCTTCATGTTGTCTAAGACTTTGTCAACCCAGAGAGCTTACAGGCAGAACTGGGAGAAAATGGTGGCCTACAGCCGCTCATCCTGACAGATAAACAGGATTTTGTGCCTGGCAAGCTGAAGATTGTCAGCTCCAATCTCTGCAGAGAATTACAACCAGCAGTCAATGCTGGGACACTGGCTCAACAGACAGAGCATCAGACCCTGTGTACCGATGAGTGGGAGACGCTGACTCCTTCATCATGATAGCACAGCATGGTTTATTCATGGCTGACAGAGCCAAGGGTACAGTTCACAGTATCAACAGCTCTGTTTTTTAGTGCTGAAATAGCCTCTTCAGAAACATGTTAGAAAAATACAGAATGTAAATGTCACCACATTTGTGTAAAAGCTTAATAATTGTAGTTTGAATTCAAAAGAACAGGTAGGTGACAAAGCATCTGAGCTTATGCTTCATGATTTATGAGGTTTTTACACTTTCACCTTTCATCTGTGCTTCTTTTTCTTCTGGCACCATCTCTACAGTCTACAGAACAGTGGCAGTGGAAGAACAATGGCTTTAATTGTATAACTAGCATCAACGTTTAACAAATAACCTTCACAGTTAGGACTGTTCTCTCTCAGCTTGTGAGCACTCGAGTCCAGCTTTTGACCTTTTTTCTCTGAATGGAGCCCTGGAGGTTGCATTGTTGTCTTTATTAAATGTCAGCAGTTAGTGTCTTAAAGCGATGTCGGCAGTTTAAACTATGCAGGGTGGATAAATGCCGCCTCTATGTCACTGAGTACTTTAACCAGGTTGGTGTTTCCTTTCATAAAGGTGGTGAGTTTTTGATGCTCTCTAAATCAATTGGAACCAGTTGGCTGCGAGGCCCCTTTGGTGTTGAGTGGCATTACCCAGAGATAAGGGAGCGCAGACGTGACAAGCAATGTTAACCAGCCAGCTCTCCTCCCAGTTGGATCATTGCTGTGCAGCTCGTGTGCAGGAGGGAGCCTACTGTCTAATTGAACAGTCTGAATTTCTGTTGACAAGACTATAATTTCTACATATCAGCAAGGAAAACACTTGTCTTGTTTTTCTGCTCATGTGCCAAGGCTCTGATAAATGTGGGCTAATTTCTTTTGTGAAAACATGCCTCATTCACATCAGAAACAAGGTTTGGTTCACGATAATTTACTGGACAGAGAGGTTTGAGGGTAAGAGGGCTGTGGATGAGGTTAAGCGGATCTATAGTCATATCTTTAGCCTACCTAAAGCTCAGATGTTAATCTGATTTGATGTCTGAGGGGGGGTGAAGCACAAACTAGAGAGAGGATGAATTGCATCGGTTGTCACAGGGAACGTGACACAATAATTTAGTTACCGAAGTGTGGAGTGATATTTATTGGATTGTGACTATTAAAATCAGAGACATTTTTTAGAAAGAGTAATTAGTACCTATTTGAACTTCCACTGCAAAATTTTCATTATACAAAGAAGAGAAGCATCCATGAAAGTTGTCAGTAGCAAGAAACGTCGATTGAGCCAGTTTTACAACATTTCATGAGACAATTTCTTCTTGTGACCCATCATGTGACTATTTGTTCTGGTTGTTCTGTTGTTCTGGCTCAGTCTGTAATGAACACTATTTTCTTCTCCTGTTTTCTTTTGAAGCTTCTTCCACCTGTTATGAGGCGAGGGGTGGGATCTATCACAGTGTCAGCAAATAGAGACAAGCAACCATTCATGCTCACATTTACACTTACGGCCAATTTGGAATCACCAATCTATCCTCCCTTTGGACTGTTTGCTGTGTACCCTGAGGGAACCCAGACAGGGAGAACATTCATGCTCCATGTTCTTCCCAGCTGGCTGGTAGATTCAAATTCAGGACCTTCTTGCTGTGAGGTAACAATGCTACCCACTGCACCATCATGTTACCCCAATATAAGTGGATAACAAATGGATTGATGGTTTTTCAAATCCACAATCGTTTATATTGTACTGAACTAATATTTTTTAGTTTTTTTTTTAAGTCTATTGTGCAACCTCTAAAGGTTTTCTGCAAATAATTTATGGAATCATCGTATTTATGGTTATTCACAGTTCAGTTCTTTGACCAATATATCTCATTCCTTAGCATCACAGTACAGTCACTTAGAGTAAAGTCAGTCATAATTATTTTCCCCCTGCTTTAGTCATTTGGTGCTGGCTTTCTATGATGTTTTATGATGTTTATTGCATGACATTTTTCATTCATCAACAGAGGTTTAGTGCTATTTGTTGAAGTAGCAGAGTGCTACGGCCACGCGCACACCCACATACATGTATGTGTTTCTAAGGCTATTTCACCACAGTGGCAAGTTTCCATTTGGTCCCTCTCCAACAGTTGCGAGAGCTTAGTAAGAATTGCCTGCAATAAGTTGGACTTGTTCCTGGTAAGTCTTGAACTCCGCCAGGGTTGCCCTTTGTCACCGATTATGTTCAGGATTTTTATGGGTAGAATTTCTACGCGGAGCCAAGTGGTGGAAGGCTTCCAAACTGGTGGCCTCAGAATGTCATCTCTGCTTTTTGCGGATGATGTGGTTCTGTTGGCTTCATCAGGTGGTAGCCTTCAGCTCCCACTGGAGCGGTTTGCGGCAAAGTGTGAAGCGAATGGAATGACAGTTAGCACCTTTGCCAACTCCGGGTCAGGGACAAGTTGCTGCCCCAAATGGAGGAGTTTAAGTATCTCAGGGTCTTGTTCACGAGTGAGGGAAGAGGGGAGCGGGAGATTGACAGACCAATTGGGGCCACAGCTGCAGTGATGTGGATGCTGAACCACTCTGTCGTGGTGACGAGAGGTTGAGTATAAAAGTGAAGTGAAGTGTCGATTTACCGGTCGATCTACATCCCTACCCTCACAAATGGTCACGAGCTTTGGGTAGTCACCGAAAGAATACGATTGAGGAGACAAGCGGCAAAAATTAGCTTTCTCCAAAGGATGGCTGGCCTCTCCCTTAGAGACAGGGTGAGGTACATGTCCTACCATAGGGAAACCCTGGGGTAGACCCAGAACTTGCTGGAGAGATTATATCTATCGGCTGGCCTGGGAATACCTTGTTTCCCTGGATAAGGAGGAGGTGGCTGGGGATAATAAATGCGCCCAATGCTGTTGTTTTTCTGTATGCCATGTAATGCTGGGTATTTGTTAGAGTATTATCTATTTTAAGATTCAGTAAGACACTTTCGATCTTTCTGAGTCCCGTTAATTTTAGCATTTTGACAAACATTTCAATATCTTGTTGTACAGATCTGAGAGGAGAAGAAGTAAAACAAACTACATGAAAGTGATTTGTGATGTTGCAGAGCTGGATGGCTGCAGTTGTATTCATTATAGACCATTTTTTATATGACTAAAATTCTTAAACACATTCTTAAAAAATATCTTGATTGTCTGCGTGTGTTTTGTATTGTGGTTCCCCTGTGAATTTTTCTACTGAAAGGCGGTAACACAGATAATTTGGTGGCTGGCCTTATTGTATATATACTGTACATCCAGAAAGTATTCACAGCACTTCACTTGTTCCACATTTTGTCATGTTACAGTCTTATTCCAAAATGGATTAAATTCATTTTTCACCTGAAAATTCTACACACATACCCCAAAATGTCAAAGTGAAAAAAGTTTGCTTTAAAGTCTTGCAAATTTATTAAAAATAAACAAAAAAAATATGACATGTACATAAGTATTCACTGCCTTTGCCATGACACTCAGAATTGAGCTCTGGTAAATCCTGTTTCCACTGTCATCATCTGTCAGATGTTTCTACAACTTGATTGGAGTCCACCTATGGTAAATTTAGTTGCTTGGACATGATTTGGAAAGCCTAACACCTGTCTATATAAGGTCTCATAGTTAACAGTGCATGTCAGAGCACAAACCAAGCCATGAAGTCCAAGGAATTGTCTGTAGACCTCTAAGACAGGATTGTATTGAGGCACAGATCTGGGGAAGGGTACAGAAAATTTGATGAAGGTCCCAATGAGGACAGTGGCCTCCATCATCTGTACATGGAAGAAGTTTGGAACCACCAGAACTCTTCCTAGAGCCGGCTGCCTGGCCAATCTGAGTGTTCGGGGTAGAAGGTCCTTAGTCAGGGAGGTGACCAAGAACCCGATGGTCACTCTGACAGAGCTCCAGCGTTGCTCTGTGGAAAGAGGAGAACCTTCCAGAAGGACAACCATTTCTGCAGCACTCCACCAATCAGGCCTGTATGGTAGAGTGGCCAGACAGAAGCCACTCCTCAGTAAAAGGCACATTACAGCCTACCTGGAGTTTGCCAAAAGGCACCTGAAGCACTCTAAGACCAAAGTAACAAAATTCTTTGGTCTGACGAAACAAAGATTGAG
>VUQS01059007.1:0-21320 GCA_015108495.1 Heterochromis multidens | reverse complement strand
CACTTTTTTTTTAATACAGTAAAAAGTTGCATTTTAACTAAAACCATGATCCTTTCCTATCCTTTTGTGTCTACCCTTATCCAAACCGCAACTACAAGCAAAAGTCAACAGCAAGTGAAAACAAAGAACAGAAGTAGTCCCAGATAAGACTTTATTACTCCTGTCGCAAGTCAAGTGTGTTTGCCTTTGTTGGTCCTTTTCATTAGAAACACTTTTATGCTGTTTCAGGAATGCTTACACGGGTAGTTTGCGATGGTAAGACAAACAGCTGGTTTAGACTGATGAACTTGTTGTGAAAAAGATACATTTAACTTACTGATGGTTACTGAATATTTGACAATATTTGCTTATTAGTACTAAATACAAAGTAGTTAATGGGGATGTCTTTTAGTTTTGCTGGAATTTGATTAATTTCACTGATATATTTGGAAAACTAAATTTTCATCTAGCAGTACTCTGGTGTAAGTTATGGAGTTATTACAATTCATCCAAAACAGGGACAAGATTTCATGGCAATCCACTGACTAGTTCTTGAGACATTTCATTCTAAACCATAAACAACACTCACTGGCCACTTTGTTAGGTATACCTAACAAAGAAACTGCTTATCTACTGGGATTTTCCCACACAACCATCTCTAGGGTTTATAGAGAATGCTCCTAAAGAGAAAATATCCAGTGAGCGTCAGTTCTCTGGGCCAAAATGCATTGTTGATGCCAGAGGTCAGAGAAAAATGTCTAGGTGGCTTTGAACTCATAGGAAGGAAAAAGCAAATCAAATAACCACTTGCTACAACCAAGGTATGCAGAAAAGCATCTCTGAATGCACAACACACCTTGAATGCAAACCTTGAAGCAGATAGGCTACAGCAGAAGACCACACCAGGTGCCACTCTTGTCAGCTAAGAACAGGAAACTGGCTTTATGACCACACTGTACCCACTTTCTGATGGCTGCTTCCAGCAAAATAACATGCCATGTCACAAAACTCAAATCATTTCAAACTGGTTTCTTGAACATGGAAATTGGTTTACTGTACTCAAATAGCCTCCATAGTCATCAAATTTCATTCTGACAGAGCACTTTTGGGATGTGGTGGAACAAGAAATTTAAATCATGGACATGCAGCAACTGTGTGATGCTGTCATGTCAATATGGACCAAAATCTATGAGGAATGTTTCCAGCACCTTGTTGAATCGGTGCCACAAAGAATTAAGGCAGTTCTGAAAGCAAACAGGGGTTCAACGCAGTACTAACAAGGTGTACCTAACAAAGTGATCGGTGAGTGCACAGATGTCATGATGGGGCAACAACAAAGTTCAGGATGATACCAAAATCAGAGGGACTCATGCTTCGGAGACTACAGTTGCCTTTTATAAAATTCCACTGTCATCCATTGAATTGTTAAATTTTAACTGGTGGCCCATTGATGTCAGCCACCTCATCTGAGTGGCTATGAGCAGTTGGAAGTTAAGGCTGTATTAAATTTTATTTTCCGCTTGAAACCAGAAAGCAAGCACCAAGTACTCCATCTGATACAACATCTGACCTGTTATCACCTTATAAAATTTTCCATTGTGAGCATGCTGGATAACAATTGCTTTTTATAGTTTGAAGCCTTAAAACCCAGGAATAGAGTTCTTTATAAGAATAAACTAACATGAATAAAGTGCTATATGCTACAGCATGCTGCAATTCGACTCTGTAGTTGCGTTAGCTATTGCAGCTTGTGGTTAAAAACAACATCCATCAAGATGAGTAACAACTGAGCTGATTGAGAACCTTTACAATGAATGAAAGCTAATTGAATTCTACTGTGCCAGTGACAGAATGCTTTCAGACGCTGATTTATTTTGAAATTAGTCATGCTCGTCAGTTTACCCCTGACCTCAGGAAGCATATAAAACAGCAGGAAGTTTACACAAGCCCAAATTTATATGTGATTGGTGACACAGGGCCAGTATATCCACCAGTCCTGTCATGCAGGCACTCTAATCTGATAAATGGGCCTTTGTTTCACATGAATTTATTTATTATGTGGATTTACAGCACGTATCTACACTGAATATATTTTTTGTTGAGAACCGTAATATGGTTGTAAAATAAAGGCATTTTAAAAAGTATATTACGCTATTAATCACCAAAATCAATAAAAAATTGGACACAATTTATTTTAAAGTGGAAAAATACAAATAACTAGATGCTAGAAAGTAAAACCAAACAAGCCACATTTTTGTTGGAAAGACAATATCCAGGGCACTGGAGCCTCACAAGGCTTCCAGTGTAATAACAGCTGGATGAAGTCAGATTTTATCTGGTAATGATAGAGATAATACATTAAATGTGACATCTGCTCAATACAAAAAGGTTTTCATTTTTTTAACTGCAACCCAAAATGTAACTATTTATTGAATTATTTCTTCCATTTACTGCAAAAGAATGAAAATGCATTCTGAGAAGGTTTTGGTGGAAGGGCAAGAATGCAGCAGTCTTTTATGGGAAGTGTATCCGCTAAGGGGTGTGCCTTGTGTTCAATAAATAATAAAATGAGCTGCTCTGAACCAAGAATTACAAGGCCAGGACATACTGACAACAGCAACCTACAAAATCACAGGTTGAGACATAACTTGAACCTCTTCTTGTATTATGTGCTTCCCCCCGCAGGTGAATGGCTTTCATGGGTGTCTAGGGGGCTGGCTGGTCGGGGGAATGCAGGGTGAAGGTGAATGGAAGAAAGTCTGCAGATCCTTTGGGGACAGATAATTTGAGGTGGGTATCTGGCATTTGAAGGTTCATGGTTCACGGGGAGCTGACGGGATTGCAGCTCCATGGGGAAGTCTTTGGTGCGTCAAAGGGTTTGCAGTCACCTTCCAGTCCCAACACATGGGAACTGACATCATGCATCTGCGTCTAATGCCAGGGTCGGGTAAGGGATATGTCTTGACCCTTGGCCTTTGGTGAAATTCAGCCATTCGTCACGCATCGCTGAATCAGGAGCTCTGGCTCCTGGCACATCTGTTCATAATGCAGGTAGAGTGTGGGGGCTGCAGCTTCCATGAATTCAATCAACCAATCTGCTGATGTATATAAATTGACCGCATTTGAGACATGCTCTTCTTGCAAAACCCTGAGTTTTACCCAGACTTGGGCAGAAGGTACTCTCTTTTGAACCTAAAAAAATAGAGATACTTTAAAATACTGCTTCTTGTTGATGCTCCATCTGTCTTCACACTTCAAACAGTGTCATGATTGTATTAAAATGCCCCATTTAGCAGTCCACTGGTGTTTAAAAGGATTTTTAAGGGAACTTCGGCTGTTTACATTATCCAAGATGAATGACACTAGGTCCCATTTAGTTAAACACTTTGTACATGTTACTTTTTGAATGGGTTTTTGTAAAACCATACATTTACATACTCTCAATGATGGTCACAGAGCAGAATACATGTGTAACTGACTAAGAAGAAGGTTACTGCATATTAAAATATTGGATAAAACAATGACCATTTTGGATAGCTGCAAGCTTTTCTACCAGACCACCACCAACTGTTATGAAGACTGTGAGGCTGAAATGACTTGATAAATTATTGAAGCATTGTCTATTGAGTCAGCATGAGTTGTGGCAAAAAACTAGGATTTTGAAAATGAAAAAAATTTAAAAAAAAAACAACTCCTGGGCTTGTAATAAGAAGTAAGCTCTTTAGCCACCTCCTTCATCTCTGCTTGAGGCTAGGACTCAGAGCTACATTTATCCCTGCCTTGATTTCTAGCAGCGTAAAACTCCTGGATAACATGTCCTGGTTTGGCCCTTTAAAGCCTGAACCATGAAATAGTTGCCAGAAAATTCAGATTTTTTGAAAATGGAGTGTTTGTTGAACCTTCTGACAATAAAAAAAAAAAGAAGTCAAATATTAATTTGCATATATGAGTTTTATTTGTATCATATTTGCTACAGCCTAAAAATTGCCTAAAAATTTAGGTTTTGGTGGGGGGTAGTCACACTGATGATGCAGAAGTCAACTCACAAAAACTTATGTATTAAATATGATACACTTGGCATTACAGGGTTAAACAAAATTACATAAGTTAAAAATACAATCTCTCTGGTTTTAAAGTCCAAATTTGACAATTGTTTAAGTGGAAACTTGACAGTGTTTAAGTGTCAAACTGCAGTTCCTTGAATTGAAGGCTCCAAAGTGAGTCATTTCCCTTTGACTGCCAACTTGCCCGGATGTTTAGTGTTTGGTCCACAGTTCAGGTTATTCAATATATTTTTGTTTTAGCATATTTTGCACAATTATAATACTAAACTAGCCAGCTATTTAACTGACAACCCTTCAGTTCCACCCTCTCATCCAAATGTGGCTACAGTCTTCTTCAAAAAACCATAGCTACATAGATAGCTACAAGTGCAAAGGTGACATCAAGGTACCTATGTAAATAAAATTTTACATAAGTTTATGATAGCGTTATAGGAGTCTTTCTAAATGGGTTGAATCTATCATGTTTCTGTGCACTTTCTATTCCTTTTATTCTTCTCTATACAGCCATGCTTTTTTAATTAAAACTATTCACATCATAAATAAGTACTGCACGTTAACTCGTGACAGACTTGCAGCAAAAGCAGACATTTGCATCTTCTCCCTTTTCACTAATCAGTCAGTCAACCTGTGATTGACACCAGGTCAGTGATAGACAGCTGACCCCAACTATTAATTAAGGCTCAATCGGACTGAGAACGCCCACAGAATATAAATGACCGTGATCCACACTGAATGGAGTGACAACTATTGAGTGACCTTGTTGCTCTGAGATGATCAAGAAGAAAAATCCCCTCTTTACCTGATTGAAATTCCTGTGGAGGTCGTACGTGGGGATCTGAAGTCACAGCAGTGATCCACAGCGACAGTCAAACAGCAGGAATTCAGATGAAAAATGATAACAGATATCAGCCCTACCTCAAAAAGATTTTTATCTCTATCTCCTTCCTTTACACCATCTGCTTAAGTCATGAATTATGATAGATAGTTCTGGGGTGGACTGTGCTTGTTGCAGCAGGCTTTGCCTTCACCTTTAGAAGACTTTTTTTTCTTCCAGATGGTGTGTTTTATCTAATTTCCATCAGTGACTGAGGGTATTTACTATTCAAAGTAATCACTGCAGGCTCTCGTCAAAGTTTGTACTACTGGCCAAATCAGGAATACGCTGCTGATTTGAGAGTTTAAATGTAGGTTAAACCAACATTTTCTTAGCATGAGGTATTGTAAAATCAACTAACAGGAAAAACTACTTTAGCCACTCATTAGCCAAGCTTGCAATTTTTTTTCTTTTTATAATTTTTTTTTACTTATAAGTTTATACCATTTATTCATCATTAACTTGTTCTTCCATTGCTGCATTCCAGAGAGTTTGTGCTTGTAGGATGCATGTCTGATGTAATTTTACATTGTGTAAAACAAGGAAGTCTGACACAGTGACAATTCAGGGAAATGAGAGAAGAAATCCAATAAAATGCAGCAGAAGGCACAGTAATGAGATGGGAACTGGTTTGGCAAGTTAATGAGCAGAAGCTGACAGACCAACATGGACTCTGTGAATAAGTTTTGTTCCATCTTACACTGCTCAATTTTAAAGTTTGTCTTTGTCTCACTGACATGTTCATGTAAAGCACTTTGAGTGCTCCAGGAGAGTAGAAAAGCACTATATAAGAATCAGTTCATTTACCATTTATCATTACAATAACTGTCTGGCTTCTATCTGAATGGATATGGGTTCAAATTGCAAATATAAGTCTTTCGCCATCAAGAAAAAGAGCAAAAGAAGAATTCATACATTTCGAGACAATCCCGCATTACACATAAAGCAGCTTCCTTGATACATTTTCTGACGATTGAATGATGAACACTGGTAAATACTAGCACCAGTGAACCTCTTAGTGCCTCTTTAAAGACAAGAAGACATAAAGAATGAGAGTTAATATGCAGGAGGAAGCTGCAGAATGAGTTTCCTAATTTTCAAAACAGAATCAAAAACTGAAAGATATAACAGGAGCAGCCAGGTAAGATTTAATATTCTTTGATGATTATAATTATTCTTTATCACTGCAAAACCTTTACCTACTTTTTTTCTCTGCTCTTCCAACTGATACACACTGCCAGTGTCTCTAGAGAGACAGAGAAAAAAAATGTGCACCAGAAAAAATGGCCTTCACCTAATTTTCTGCTTATTGATGTGATGTAATTATAGCCCATACTGGGTTTCAGCAATACATGTAGCGTCTGCTTTCTTCTTTAATAAAAAGCAATATATAGCCATTGGAAATTAAAAGGTCAAAGGTGTTATGTAATGATGAAGATATGATTTCATGACTATCAACAGATCTTTTCACAGACTATTTTTGCTGAAATCTTTAAAATTTAATCTACTTCATCTTCTTTCCCACCTAGATGGATTCAAGACTTAAAACAATTCCAACTCATTTAACAAAAAAAAAAACTGTAAACATAGTTACACTTGGCCAAAAGACCACTGACATCAACTTGAATGACGCTGCCCATATTTATTACATTTGAGCAACTCAAAGAGCATCTGAGTGGCCTCAGAGTGGCTTGGCTTAATACCCTCAATACCCTCTTTATGCAGTTTTAACCCCTGCCACCAGAGAGGAGGTAATCTTTCACAAGTAGGACCAAATTTAAATAGATATCTGGGAAAATCTGTTGCCTTGGATCTAGGCCATTCCACTAAACGAGCACTTTCATTTAATGTATGCACTATATGTGTGAATAATGAACCCTGTCCTTTCCAAAATTCCACCCCCAAGCTCTTTGTCATTGTCTCAGCTTGCCTACATGTCTTGTATTTTATATTCCTTGTCCCCAATTTAATCCTGGCTTTCATTGTGGATACATCTCTAAGCTTTCCTCTGTGGAGCCTACTATGTCCCTTACAAGCTCTTGTCTCAGCCCTTATCTTGAGATATGCTCTTTACTCCAGAGACTGTCTCAGTGGGTATCAGACATCCAGTAATCCACCACCTGAATGGTATCCAACACCATCAGCCTTCCAAATGTCCAATTTATTCGTCCATTTCCTCTGCACTGGTGCTGCCGCTAGTGCATCCCCAGCTCGGTGGCAAATGGCCCTCCAAAACCTATCATTCTTACAACCTCGCCACTCTCCAGCAACTCCATTATTCCAGGATCCGCTTCCAGGACTCTCCTCCCAGCAGCTGTCACTTGCATGAGTCCAAGCACTCATTCCAAATACAGAGCCTCTTGGTACAGTTTTTCATCATGTTTAATCCCAAAACTATCAGCCTCATCCAGAATATGTGCCAGATAACCATATCATTCTGGTCTCCCACTACTGAACTCTGTTTCCGTTTATTAAAAACCCCTTCTGCTCAAAAAAGTTCTGTTATTAAACTGAATGTTGTCCAGCCTTACCAGCCCCATTTTGAAAGCTGCTGCATTGGATGTTTCAATTAATGTCACCTCATGCCACAGGGATTGAATTTAACAATGCCTTCTTGTATTTTGATTTCCTCAATCTGTCTCGCAATCTCCACACTTTTCTCCCATACATTTATATATACAGTTCTTTTTTGCTTTCTAAATTAACATAATCTTGGCTGAGTTATCCACTTACTGTATTACATCAAAAAAGCCTGCCGAAGCTTTAATAAATCTCTACAGCAGACAGATCAGTGGGTCTATCATTTACATCCAAGGAGCTCGATTTCCAATTTCAAGTAATACCAAATATGTCTTGCTAAACCCCATGGGATACTAGTTTGAAATGATAAACAAAACACCAATTATTAATATATTTTTTTATAATGATGCACGTATGAAAAAGTGGCATCTTGAATTTAAATAATTGCACACATAAAAGCCATGAAATGGCTCCAATAATGAGCAAACAGATGTGGAATGCATGCTGTATGTGTCATACAGCGAGAAGAAAACTTTTTTTTGTTTGTTTTACTTGGAAGCTACTTCGGGGGAAATCTAAACCCCAATTCAAAATGTTATTTGTCATTTTTTTGGACAAAGAAATCTTGCTTATCCCTATAATTTTAAGTATGACAGACAGTGTCTGTATCAGAAAATCAGAAATGATCAAGAAACAGTTATTGGAGGTCACTTCCAAGTCCTGATACAGAAATTTTAATATCCTGAAACTGGCTTAGAGACAAGTAAACATAAATCCAACTTGAGGCTTCTTAAAGCTGCCACTGAAAACCACAGCAACTGTAATACAGGCTGTTTAATATGTAAGTTCATTAAGTTTATTAGAGTAATAAAGATGTGGATGTGGATTTTGTTCACTATAAAATCTATTAGGATGTCAGGCTTGAATTCAGTGCTACTGTGAAAATGTGCATCACATGCACATGTATAGCAGCTACAAGAAGCAGGAAGTGGGGATAAATCATAGCCAGATTGTATTAGTTCCTCTGTGGAAGTTAATGCCTCGAGTAGAGAACTTTTAATTTGATTTAGTGTTTCCCCCACCCACTGAGATGGAAAGTGGAAGACAGGAAATGATGGGAGAAGAGACATATATGAGAAATTACCCATGTGCCAGGTAAAACTGGGACAGAGGGGTTATAAGCTATAGAGGAAATTACAAGGAAGTAGTTTATTCCAATAGTTTGGTATTGTTGACACATCTTGAGGACATTAAGAAATACAGACATAAAGTCTTTCAGGCTTTGTTTGCAGGTTATTTAAAACTATTCAATATTGTGCAAAAGTCTTGAGCCACCCCTCATTTCTTCATATTTTGCTTCCAGTGATGGACAGTCATGTCCTTGAAAAATAGGAAAAAAATCCAGCAAAGACCTGACACAGGACCTGAGGGATGCATCTGGGCCTTCAGCTGATCAAATTTGAAAAATGTATGGTTCAAATCATTGTCAGTATGTATGGAGGAGGTCAGGAGAGAGGTACAACAGTGAGTGTCTACAGCCATCTGTATAACATGGTGGAGGCTCTGTCAAGGTTTGGGGTTGCATTTCAGCCAGTGGTGTTAAAGAGCTTGTCAATACTGATGGAATTATGAATGCAGAAATCTACAGTCAGATTTTGATCCATGCAATACTATCTGGAAAGCATCTGACTGCCAGTGGCTTCATTTTTCAGCACTATGATCCAAAGACTACTTAAAGCAGTACTAAATTAATAGTTAATTGTGACATGTGCGTCAGTAGAACTAATTCATTTTTAGAACTAATTCATTTAGAACTAATTCATTCATTCATTGCTCATTCAGAAAAATCAAGTATAGTACTGTGCACTCACAATGAAAAAGTTGCCCTAACTTAGCTAGCTTAAGTAAGCTGTACTTAGTTTTTCTAAGGCACCAAGTTTGCATAATTTTTTTAAGGACTGGCAACTTATTAGATTTTACAGCGATCCCTTCTTTTTTCTTTGAGCAATTGTGACTTTTTACTGTGTGCATAAGACTAAAAAATGTAGAGAAAAACTGACGGCATGCAGGGAGATTCATGGTTAGATGGAACAAATAATTAGTCAGCGGACAAATGAGTCACTTTAATGAGCTCACTAATTGTTTCCTTTCTTTAGCTCATCACCAGTGAGCCTCTCCATTTTCATCTTTTCTTGTTCCCTCTTTTCTGTGCCAGTCTGTCCTAGACCTTATGTTTCATCTGCATTGTGAGCTCATGCACCTCTAATATCTTCCTATTATAAAAATTACCCTCTCACAAAGAAAGTCATACTCCAGACTCCCTGTACACCACTGTACTGTAATGTATGTATTCCAGCTGATGACTTCAGACACTGAGAAAGAGCTGCAGGGAGATTTCTCTCCAGATGTTTTGACACAGAGCGTGACTCTGGCAGAATTCCTCACCTCTTTTTGCAGGGGTGGCTAAACCTCTCGATTAATCTCTCAAAGTGAGCTGTTGAATGTAAAGGACTCTGCATAGTCCTGTTTAGCATTTATCAGATCTGCCCTTTGGTTCTTAGCAGCTAATTAGTGTGCCATTATTCACATCTCTGCCTTTTGTTTTTTCTCACTTTCACAGAAGTGTCGGTCATGAGTATGCCGCGGCTTCACAGATGGAAGGAACATATGTAAAGTTAGAGCAGCTGCCCTGATGGGGGAAAATAATCTGGTTTGATTTATCCAGGAAAAAATGTGTGTGGCACAGCCAACTGATCAGTTGGAGGTTCAAACACATTGCAGGGTATTGCTGTGGTTATGCAAGTTTAACAGGAACATTTTATTACAAGTCCTCAGACAGCATTTGAAGAATGTTGGACAAAATGTCAGAATAGACACTGAGATACTGTCAGAACTAAGAAAGGGCTTTTTGTGTGAAAACTTCTTGTGTCCAGCACTTTTGAAATAGAAATCATTTGCATATTCATAGTTTTTGTGGAAAAGTAGGTCTTTATATGTCCCAAATATGTCTTAAGGGTAATTTTATCAGGAAAAATTGCAGTGTTCACTGTTAGAACTTTATGTTAGCTGTCATTTTACAGAGAATTACTGTAAGTTTCTTGTTTTTTTACCTAATATTAATAATAATAATAATAATAATAATAATAATAAGATTAATAATAAAGTTTATTTGTATAGTACTTATCAAAACCAGCAAAGTGCTTCCCAGAAACACAGAATAAAAGAACAAACCAGGAGGAAATGATAAAGAAATTAAAAATCAATTGAAATAGGCCAAGCAAGACTCAAATGCAAAACGTCAAAACAATAGCAATAAGATACAGTGTGATTCCAACTGTAATGAATAACCTAAAATTAACATAAAAATCTAAAATTTAAAGAATAAAATGTGTTTAAGCCAAGAATGTCATAAAACATATATATATAAAAAAATTACAATATAAATGAGTCTTTAACAATGATTTAAAAGAAGACACTGAGGATTGTCCACCTATAAGGACCATGATGATAAGCCGGATTTCTTCAGGCAGGTCATTCCACAACTGAGGAGGCCTAACAGCAAACGTTTGATTGCATTTTGTCTTTAAGTGTGACACAGGAACAGTTCACAGGTTTCTGCCTGAGAATCTGAGGCTGCTCACTGGTTAGTACAGGAATAGCAGTTTGAGTATACAAACTGAGGCCAGGCCATGAAAGGGTTTGAAACTTGTTTATGGTTCTCAAAGGTAAAACCTTGCAGGTTTTAGAAATCTACAGTGCTTCATAAATCAAAGATTTTTCACCTATAGGAAATACAGTGCTGTGAAAAAGTATTTGATCAACTGATTTCTTATGTTTTTTGCATATTTGTCACACTTAAATGTTTCAGAACTTCAAACAAATTTCATTACTGTTCGACAAAGATAACCCAAGCAAATACAAAATGTTGTTTTTAAATGATGATTTAATTTATTAAGAGAAAAAAGCTATTTGCTAAATTACTTTTTCACACAGAGCCAAGTAGGTTTGGATAGCTTTTCTCCCTTAATAAATTCAATCCTCACTTAAAAATGACATTTTGTTTTTAATCTTTGTCTAATATTAAAAACAAAATACCTAATTGTCTAATTGTCTAATATTAAAACTTGTTTGATATATACGCAAAAAACTACAAAATCAGGAAGGGGGCAAATACTTTTTCACAGCATTGTATGTGAGTTTACTCTGGTTGGTTAATTGTGTTTCTCACAGTCAGGAAAATGCAAAACCATTTTTAAAAAACTGAAAAATAAAATATAACACTAGTGGTGACAGTATATTATTGTGTTAGTGTTGACCATGTGAGTTAGCAAGTGCTTTAAATGTGCATGTGATAAGGTGAACACAACAGGAGGTCCTCCCCTAACCTTGGTCTGTGCTTTTAACATCAGCATGACAAATGCATAACATCTGCACCGCTAACGAGGGATTTTTTAAAGGCACATGTGTGCATGGCCAAGAGATTAAGTGAGAGGAACATTTCACGCACAGAAACACAGCACAGTCCTTCTCAGATGCAGTCTGTGTAACGGAGTCTCTGATTGGATGCTGAGTGACCAGCCTCAAGACAGTTATCGTATTATTTTCAAATAAAAGATGAAAACATTTGACCAAATTCATCTCTTTTACAATCACTTACTGTAATACAAAATCCTCTATGATCATTCCTCATGTTAGACAACACACCTGTCTGCCATTTGTCACCCTCACTTTGCTCACCATTCTCATCAAGTTAATTTACTGCTGTGCCTCTGTCATGGGGACCGTAAAAGATACGCCTCATCTCAATTTTGCTCTCACCCACCTCTTTCTATTCTTCTCCTTCTCCACCTATAAGGACTGTGCAATCTAGTCTTCACGGACCAATGAAAAACCTGCACCGCTCTATTGGGCCATCCTGACACTTTAATTGGAGAGGCGTAAATCTGGCTCCATTGTCAAGGAGAGAGGTAATTATTTCCTCCTGTCTGAGCCACCACTGATCCCCTCTTTCCTCCCCCTGTTTTACTTTTTCTTTCTGTCAGATGCTTTCATCAGAGAGCTGGCTCACGCACCACCTTTTATTTTCTGTCTTTCCTATGCTCAGATTTTTAGCAATCTGCTCAAATATTTCCATAAAACCACTGTGCTGAAGTGTAAAATCCTCAACATCCCGCCTCATATACCTGCAATGAAGTGACATGTGACACCCAGCTCTGGGGGAATAAAAAACAGCTCTGTTCACAAAAATGCAAACAGTGCATAGTATCTCTCTGCAGCTTAGTGAGGAAAGTGAGTTAAATCAAAGGCTTGGTGTAAGTGGTACCTGGTATTACATACTGTGGCATTCAGCTTTTGGGCCAAGTCTTGCTAGACTCCTGACGCCTCTGGCTTCTGCTTGTGTTAAAGCTGCAAAATCTGTATTGGAATAAATAATTGTGTTGAAGCAGGTTTGGCAAGGTTTAGTTACACAATATAGCTTTATAAGCTTCCTATGCTGGCCAAGCTCTCCTCACTGAGCTCATTTAAAGAAACTGTGTGTTACCAGTGATTTTTTTCAGTTTTTCAAAATTTCTACACATTCAGGTTCAGGTTCAGGTTCAGGTTACTTTATTTGCACCCGCTGGTACATCTGGTCTGCAGAAAGTGAGTCATTCATCCTCACACGCACATTTTCAAAACAAACACAGACAACAGACAAGCATACACAACGTAATGAAGAAATAAATAATAATGGAGAATCCTTACAGCATCATATATGATAGCACAACTGAGTGATGGCTTCTGGAGCAAAGCTGTTTTTCAACCTTGTTGTTCTGCACTTTGGGACTAGAAGCCTTTATCCTGAAAGAAAAAGCTGAAGCTCAGTCTGCAAAGGGTGCGAGTCATCAAGTAAAATAGAACCAGCAAACTTCTGACTGTCTGGTATACAGGGATGCTAGGTTCAGCTGTGGCTCGTCAATCAGTCTGTTAGACCATTTAACAATTTGGATAAAATAGACTTGATAAAGTCACGATAAAATAAAATCATTATGGTTTTATCAGTATGGAAATGACGGAGTTTCCTCAAATATGACAAACATTGGTGCCCTTTTTTCAGTTCAGTTTGGAGTCAGTAATTGTTCCAAGATATTTATAAGACTGAACACATTCCAACCAACATCTGTCCATTAATGGCCATGGTCTCTTGTATATGGGTACATTTTCTAAGAATCAGTGAATCATGACCTGCAAGCTCAGTATTATTTCCATCACTTTCAGGTGTGTTGAGAGATAATTGGCAAATGTTTATATGCTAACACAAGAGTACTAAAAAAGATCATCACTATTTGGGTGATTTGGGTCATATTTTAGTGGCAACTTATGTGGCCTCAAGCAGAAATGTAGCACAAAAGAATGGCCCTCATAGATTTGTGTAATAGTGGGAAATTTGAAGATTTATAAAGCGAGGGCTAACAAGAGATTACTACATAGACATCACTTGACTCCAACAATGTCACACACAGTGTTAAACATGACTGTAGGTAATGTTTGAACCATTTTCAGTTAGAAAATCCTCAACTTATTTGATTTGCAAAGTTTCAAGTACACAGTATTTAAAATAGTGTGACCAAATACACACAAGCCAATTAATCCCCGTGGAAAACAAAAAGGCCCATAAAAGTAGAAATGAACAGAAAACATCTGATTTCATTTGTGACTATTGGATCACCCACAGATTAAAAGCAATGCAATCTGTCTGTGATGTGATTGTGCCTGACCTTTCGGGTTTCACCTTCTTACTGTGTGAGGCAAGCGTCCTCTGCCTTGCTGATGTTTTGAGCTGTGCATGTGATCTGTTTGCTGTCTAGTTAACAGAGAGAGGGAGGACGATCGTGGAAAGGAGGGGTGGGGAGGAGGAGGAGGAGGAGGAGGAGGAGGAGGAGGGGGGACTTCAGTGAAGAGTGTGTAATAGGACACCCGCTCTCTCTGTCTTTTCGTTCTCCTCCCTCTCTCCTCTCCTCTCCTCTCCTCTCTCCTGTGCTCTCTCAGTGAAGTCTGCTTTGTGAGCACTTAGATGGAATAGCAGCATTTTTCTTCTTTGGTGTTATTAGAGGATACTGGAAACAGGAGAGAAATACGATCCTGCCTTCCTAAACTTGGACCAGCATTAGAGGAAGCTCCTGAGAGGTGAGTCATTAAACAAGGTCTGATATGTTCCTGTCTCTGAAGGTAGAAGGTTTACCTTCCTGCTGCACGCTATACTTTTCTGTATTGGTGTGGATGCAGAGAGGAGTTAGTAAGCAGCAGGCTAACAGGTGCAGAGTCCCACCAGTGAGAATTGGTAAAAAGGGCTGGAAGTAAACTCAATCTGACTGTGGAAGAGTCTGCCAGATCACTTGGTGGTTCTCCTAAATCATGTGTGGTATTATATCAGACTTCTGTGTCATGCTTTATTTTCCACTCATGTGCTTGGTGAACAATTCCTTTTAAATACAATATGGCTGTTCATTATCTTGCAGCCAGTAAAACAGAAAACATGACTTTATGAACATTTTTGTTTCTTCATTGATCTAAAAAGGTTTAATCTTTGCTTTAAGTCTTAACCAGCATCTGTCTATAACACTACAAATGCCTCATTTAAGACTTTTTTAAAAAGTTGTGGTCATTCACAAGATTTGAAATCACAAGATTCATGTTATTCAATATGCTGGTCTGAAGTTTAAGTAGTTGAAATATACACTTTTAGCTGTGCCTGCTAGTCATGAGTGCGGGGGAATGTGTGGCTGTAATAGAGCTGCTGACAACCGAATGACAGGGTGTGGTATGAACACAGACCATCCTGTTAGGACACAACTTTTTTATCATTGCAATTTTAATTCTTGCTGTCTTGATCAAAATGCCAAATTTAATCTTTCAAACTTAAATCCAAATGGAGGGACTCATCCCCCCTCACTGTCTCATAGCTAAATTGTGTTCATGTGTTTAAAGCATTAACAGGAGCAGATGGGAGCCCGACAGTCCATGCATTTTTCTACTTTCATCAATATTAGTTTTTGAGCCTCCATAATGGCAAGATAGAAAATTCATTAGGCTGCCAGCCAAGCAATGAGCACAATAAACACAATTATCGTCATACCCCACTGGAAATATAACTCTCCACTCACTCATTTTACTGACCTGCTTTGTGAGAAGACATTTAATTGGTGTTACAGAGATTTCCTGGCACACTAAAGCCCTGGAATTTCTGGGCTGAAGAGCTCAAAGAAATTAATTAGAGAATTTATTATTTTTGTTCATGGCAACAAACAGTAAAACATCCTTTACTGGGAAACCTTTTCATCGATGGGAGCATTACAGTGCTCCACGAGTGTGAGGGAGAGTGATCTCATTCATGTATTTAGTGTGGCATAGCAAAGTGTCTAAACCCAACCTCATGAGGATATTACAGTATGCACATGAGACTCCCTTGAGGATGAGTTTAGCAGCTGTGAGACCAACATTTCCATGCCAGAGCCTCTCCAAAGGGAGATCACCAACTCTCTGAAGGAAGCAGGGAGTGGTAGGTGTGGAAGCTCAGCAGCTCAAGAGGTCAGTTCACCTAAAATATGGGAAAAATATTGTTTTCACTCGAAAACACGAGAACACTCTGTTTTCTCTCAACCCTAATTTCAAGTTTCTTGCTTTCTATAATATCTACACATGGCAACTGCAGTATGGTTTATGTAAGTGAAAGATCATAATGATGGTAAATGGACAAGGTTTGGTACAAAATACTTTTGCACCAACTCAACTCAAATTGTTAAGTTAACAATTTGAGTTGAGTTGAGTTGGACCATTATTAAAAAGATTCAAGTTTGATATTTCATTTACAGTCCAGAAGCTGTAAATAAAAAAGATAGGATGCTGCAAAGTCTTGCTTGGCCTCACACCTTGAGTATTAATTTTCCAATCTTCTGCTATTAACACAGAGATACATCAAATGTTCCATTTTATTGTCGATATTCTAAGACTTGAAGGACTTGAAAAACTGCTGTAATTGTATTGTGATGAAGGCAGAAATCTCAGTGTACAATATTTCAGAATCTGAGCACATCAAATTTTATTTACAAACTGGGTGACCAGATCTTTTGGGGACAGAAGGCAGAGCAGGACTAGTTGTGTGAGTGCCTGTGCTGAAGGGAAGGGTGTGCATATGTGTGTGTGTGTGTGTGTGTGTGTGTGTGTGTGTGTGTGTGTGTGTGTGTGTGTGTGTGTGGGGGTGTGTGTGTGGTGTGTGTGTGTGTGTGTGCAGGTAGACAGAGATGGAGGGGGTAGAGTAGAGAGATGGGGTAGCAGGCAAGGTAGGAGGGATGAAGAGGAGGAGGAGGAAGCATGTCAGAGGAGTGGGGGGGAGGGAGGAACCAATTATTGTCCAGATAACAGGCAGGCTATGGATTTTCTACCAGGCCTCTTCTGCAGCTCTTTCATTTAGTATCTTTCTCTCGGTCTATTTCTGTCTCTGCCCTTCTAACAAATTTAAATTCCAGTTCAATGGAACTTTATTGACATGATTAAAAAAATTGTATAGATTCTGTAATATAGGGCCTTATTTTTTCGGTTCAGTGTGTGTGGTCTGATTAACAATAGAAAATGGGCTGTTGAAATGTGTCAGACAACAGAGACTGACATTTTGTCAATATGCCCCCTGCCCCTGTGTGTGTCTGTGTGTGCGCATCATTATAACCGGCAGGCAGTCAGATTATCTAATATGCATTGTCATGTTGCCCTTCTGCATTAGAGGTTTTGTGTCCTTGACAGTTGACAGCATCACACACTTGACAAAGGGTTTGAGATTTTAGAACAACATCCAGTATTTTAGCGTGTATCTGTCCAGACATAATCAGCTGTATTGATTACTAAGCACAGTGCACAGTATGAAAATATTGCTGAAAATGCTAGAATTTACATAGCGGGCCACTCAGGTATATTTTTGCACTTTTGTTTTTTTTTTTTTTTGTTCCCAGAGGACAACACGCTCATGTTGACTTGGCTGACTTGTTGTCAGGTTGCTGTTGAGGTGGACTTTGATATCGATCAGCTGCTTGAATCTCTTCTCTCAATGTCCAGTGGACTGCAGTGCCACTATGTTTGGTGATGGTCACCCTTCCTCTGCTTTGGACATCCAGGAGGGGCACTTTAGGGACAACCTGCAGCAGTGGGGGAACTGGTTCATGTGCACCCCAGCACCAAGCTCACCAAAGCAGAACAGGGACTACTATCACCAGCTGCCCTCTTATTCTCTAGAGTTAGAGGCCATTCATGGAACAAGAAAATCACTTAGAGAAAGCTGATTCTTTTAATCTGTTCTTTATTTATCACTAAGTAGTTGTTCATTAAGGTATTTGTAGAGGAGTCCTTTATAAATGAAATATTTACGAGTTCATTTAAGAAAGCATGTGTGTTCCCCACTTTCCATGCATTTAGTTATTTAGCATGATATTTAATCTTTTCTATCTGCTCCACTCACCACTGTCTTCCTCTTTTTTTCTCCTTTCTTTCTTTTCACTCTTCTTCATTTTTGTTGAGTGGCTTTCATTGTTGTCTTAGGTTTCTTTAAACAGAATCAGTCACACCACTTGGAGTGGGAATGAGTGGAGTGGAGTCAGTTAGGGCCCACTTAGGGAGGTCAAGTCTCTCTTACTGTCATTGCAAGCTTTGCATATTTCCACTGCTGTAGTTTAAAGTTTGTCAAGCAGTTTAAAGTTTTAAAGTTTGTCTGTAGTTTAAACTTTGTCAATCCTTGGGGGTCCCCCACTGGCCTGGACCCCCAAGCTGTTGCGTGCCTTGCCTGGTGGCAAGAGGTGGCTCTGCACGTACTTGCTTACTTAATTATACTAAAAAGCTAGTTGGCTAGCTAGCAAGGTAACAAGTTGTTAAGGGTGGGCGATTTTTATCAACTGGAGAATTTAAACACAATTCAATGAAAACAAAATGAGATGTTCACTTCATTTGATTTCTTCAGTTAGATCCCATTGCTTGCTGGTTTTGTCCAGTTTAAAGCCAAAACAATCCAAAATAAGTGAGCTTGGATTCTTTTTTTGCCATTGGTTGCTTTCACTGTAAAATTAGTGTGGGAGTGGGCACTCCCACAACGTCTTCTGCACATCACCTGGCCTGCACCCAAGTCTTTGCAAATACATTGAGCTGGAAAATTTAAAGTAGTACCGACTCCTGTTACCTAATGAACATGAGCTAAGCAAAAGCGTGAATTGTTGTGGCAAAATGAAAATGAACATTATTTGTGAACTGTACATCTTGGAGGTGTAAACTTAAGTGAAGCAGGGTAGACGAAGAAGACTTGGCGCCAAAAAAGTGTGCAGGGGAACTCCTGGGATGACTCAAGGCAGAACCACAAACATGTTCAACCGTCTTAAAGAGAAACACCACCACAAACATCCTTAAAGTTTATCTTACAGCTCACATCACAGGCCAGCAGACATAAAGAGATGTTAATAAATTAGTATTTGAGAAGCCAAGTAGCTGTGAGGAAGGCAGTAATGGCTGGAGATAAGGTTTCTTAATTTGCAAAAAGTTAATAATACAGTGGCACCAGTATTTTGAAATTAGCTGAAAAATTCTAACCTATTTATAGTTTGGCTGTAACATTTTAAAAGAGGTTAGAAAAAAATCAGTTCAGATGGAGATGTGAAAAGATGGCCAGCAGATGGTCATCTGATCATCTGGCAAAAACAACCACTCCTACAGTTATCACAAAAGATGCTAGATTTACACTCAAGGTTAGAAGTGGTACTTTGAAGTATTTGTAATTTTTAAATTTACAATGTGGACGAATCTATAGCATAAATCTTCTGGTATTTGTGAATCTAGTCTGAGTCATTTTGCTTTGGTAGCTGGTTATAACTCCTCATGGGTTACCATACCAATTAAACAAAGACACAGCCTTTGACTACAGTTAAAGAGCTCAGCTGTTAATTGGGACTTTTATGAAAAAATTAAGAGTAATTATCATTTTGGCTGAGCACGAAAGTGTGTGATGAATGACATCTCATCATCATTACTGTCACTGATGTTGACATTTTCATTCAAATTAAGTAAAGTGACATGCTTTGCTAATTTTATTTGAAAGCATCTCAACAGTCACACAACATCTGGATCAAGCAGGAGTCATTTACACATGCTGAACTCAGTGGAATGAGCAAATGGAAGCAGCAAAGGGAAACCAGACATGCAAAGTGATGAATAAAATGAATACTGGTTTAGAAATAAACACAAAGAGATGTTCACAGCTGGACTGGAGAAAGTTCACATTTCCATCGACGTACAAATAAGCTGTTTCACTGGAGTGACTTTCTACAGAACAAACAGGCCTTCTGAAAGCTGCTTTGTAATCATCTTTTACTCTTGTGTGTGTTATGCTGAAAAATAAAACTTGCTTTTTAAGTTTATACATATATTCATTCATTCATTTCATTCAGCTCTCGATGTCCTTGAATTGCATGGTTGGGTTTCATTGATATGTGTTTCTTATATCTAGTCTACCCTCCATTCTTTACCTCTCAGCACAACACCACATGCTGGAGCCTCGTTTTAAGCGTTGTGGCTGTTTGTGACAAAATCTGTCCATAATGAGAAGTATCTTCAGTGTTTACAAAGATTGCATGTTTCACAGCTGTGATGCTCCTTTATATTTTAGGCAGGGAGGTGTGTTAATTTATGGTTTGGATGGATTCTTGTGTTTGACAACAAACCTGCAGTGATGACTCCCTCTCCTATTGAAGTGGAAGTGAAGTAGAGAGTGGGTTTACATAAAGATGCGCAGTGACTCATCATCCTCAGTGCTGCCCTTTTCATTAGCATTAATCTTTACTCTTCTATTATTCCCTTCTTTCTCCTTCCTTTCACTGTCCTGCTCTTTGGCGCATCTCCCCTGATTCCTCTATCGCCCCATCTGCACAGCTGAGTCACTGTCCTCTCTCTCTTTCTTCCTGGACGTCTGACGCTCCATCTGTCCTCTTGGGTTCACTGCTTTTAAAGTCTTTAAAAGGCTCTGGCTCAAATGCACACTTGACCTGACTGCCATCTTATGATCTGTCACTGTTTTGGGTTTCATTTCATTCTTCAGTGTTTACACACTCTTCATCTGAAGCAGCTAATAATGCTGACATTTCAGTCTGTTCAGCTCACAAAGAGGCTTAGAGACACAGAGGCAGACAGATGTGTCAGCCCTCTGGTCTGTTTAAAAAATATTATCACAAAGCCCTTCATACCTTCAACTAGCTTTGTGCCTCTCAGCTTGCACTTCAGTAATAAATAGCATTTTTAGTATAGCTGAATCTTATCGTTATGCAAACACATTTTATATTGTCGGTCCACTAAAGTGAAGCCATTTGTTGGAATTCAATTCAATTCAATTCAATTTTATTTATATAGCGCCAAATCACAACAAAAGTCGCCTCAAGGCGCTTTATATTGTAGGGTAAAGACCCAACAATAATACAGAGAAACCCCAACAATCAGACGACCCCCTATGAGCAAGCACTTGGCAACAGTGGGAAGGAAAAACTCCCTTTTAACAGGAAGAAACCTCCGGCGGAACCAGGCTCAGGGAGGGGCAGCCATCCGCCGCGACTGGTTGGGGGTGAAGGGAGAAAGACATGCTGTGGAAGAGAGCCAGAGATTAATAATAGCTCATTAAATGCAGAGAGGTGTAAAACCACGGTGAGAGAAAGAGAAACACTCAGTGCATCATGGGAAACCCCCAGCAGCCTAGGCCTATTGCAGCGTAACTAAGGGAGGATTCAGGGTCACCTGATCCAGCCCTAACTATAAGCTTTATCAAAAAGGAAAGTTTTAAGCCTAATCTTAAAAGTAGAGAGGGTGTCTGTCTCCCGAATCCAAACTGG
>VUQS01058999.1:0-12475 GCA_015108495.1 Heterochromis multidens | reverse complement strand
TGCCGTCTCTCCTAACAAGACCAGGTTTTCCCCAGAAAGTTTCCCAATTATCTATAAAGCCCACATCATTTTTTGGACACCACTCAGACAGCCAGCAATCTAAGGAGAACATGTGGCTAAACATGTCACTCCTGGTCTGATTGGGGAGGGGACCAGAGAAAACTACAGAGTCCGACATTGTTTTGGCAAAGTTACACACCGATTCAATATTAATTTTAGTGACCTCCGATTGGCGATTACTGCCGACGTGAATTACAGTTTTACCAAATCTACGTTTACCCTTAGCCAGTAGTTTCAGGGTTCCTTTGATGTCGCCTGCTCTGGCCCCTGGAAGACAATTAACTATGGTTGCTGGTGTCTCTAGCTTCACGTTTCTCAAAACAGAATCGCCAATAACCAAAGTTTGTTCCTCCGCGGGTGTGTCGCGGAGTGGGGAAAAACGATTAGAGATGTGAACGGGTTGGTGGGGCTTCTGTTTAGGACTATGCTTCCTCCTCACCGTCACCCACCTGTTTTCCATGCTGCTCGGGACAATCTGCTGAGGAAGAGCTAACGGTGGCTAAGGTACCTTGGCCCGCACCGACTACAGGGGCCTGGCTAGCTACGGGATTTTCCACGGTGCGGAGCCGGGTCTCCAATTCACTGAGCCTCCAGAGCTGCAAACAGACTACATTTATTAGTATCATTAGTAGTAAAATAATGATAAATGAATAATAATTCTTATACAAATAACAGATCAGCTATGTCAGACATATGAATTTCCCTTTGGGATCAATAAAGTTCTTCTTCTTCTTCTTCTTCTTCATGAAATAAAATGAACTATATGCAGTGTCTTTGCAGGGCAAGAGATGCAATAATATATATCGATCAACAAATTTGTTGATCGATATATCACCGGGGACCCCCAAGCTCTCAAAAAGTAGGGTGAAATATATTTTTTTTCCACAAAAACAAAACAAAGAACAAAATTCATGTCATACAGGGATATACAGTATGGTCAATATTGCTGTACAAGTGTGTGTCTGAACAAACAGACTGATTTTGCCAATCCGGTAGAGAGCTACAGACAAAGAAAAAATTTACTCCATTTAAAAACAATTTAAATTTAAGTCAATTTTATTCAGTTTGGTAGTTGAATTTATATATTTAGTGTTACATAACTTTATTAGGAAAATAGGTATCTGTAAAAGGATATTTAATAATTGTGTTGTGGGGTGGCTGTATCTCAGGAGGTAGAGCAGGTCATCTTCTAATCAGAAGGTTGGTGGTTCAATCACTAGCTGCTCCAGTCTGCATGCTAAATATTCTTGGGCAAGATACTAACCCACTGTTCACTGCAATGTCTACCACTATTTAAATAATGCATGCCAAGTTTTTTTTTTATTTTTTTGAGGCAATGAGTTTGGATATAGTAAAATCAGCTTATCAGTTTTTACAATATAGCACAAACTAAGAGAGAGAGATGATGATAACAATTGCAGTATAAGAGGCTGGAAAGAAGATATAACTATTGTTAGGTTTGGTTGCCCAACTGCCATTGATGTAATTCACTAACCCTTTTCGTTATACGCAAATTACATTCCAGTATGTGAAATTCTAATTGTGACAAACCTTTGTTTAGAAAAAAAAGTAGGATACAAATTGACCATGAAAACGAAACCTTCTACTCTCAACTGCCCTTTGCATTTAAGCACTGCATGTCTGGAAAAAAGGCCACACCATATATCCCTGTCCACCTTTATAGCTTGCCAATAAGTAATGAAAGTGGCACTAATGCTGGGGCAGCCTGAGTAAAATATAGGGGCATCAGTGCTATAGGAAGGTGTGTGTACATTATTGAAAGAGCTGCTTGTGCCTCTGTCAGCGTTGAGTGACGGCGTACTTGAATTCAGGAATCGATCATAAGCTAATAATTATGTGTACATATACAACAAGGGACTGGGGCTTAATGGATTGATTTGCTCACACTCCAATTCCCATTCTGCACATGGATTTCTTGTCACTTTCATGAAGGATTCTAGATCAAAAGTCTCTCTTCCCCCTTAACCACCCTCCTTGATGAACGATGTCAATCCCTAATTTATTGTTGGCTTTAGTATGATCTGCAGTCACAGTAGCTCATTAGTGGCTCATATATATGTTTTTTTTTATAGCTTATATTTAAGAATTATGGTCTATTTATTACTAATAAAACAATTTTCAGTTTCCCAAGGATAAAAATCCTGCCAAATTACATTGGAAAAAAACATGTTCTGAAGCACGGACAAACTAAAAACAGATAAATAAATATCTGAATAAAACACAAATAATTTAAGGCATGTAGGAAATCAGATAAGTGGCATAATTATTAACTTTTTATTATTCACTTTTTCATTGTACATACATTCAAAATATATATTTTGTTGAAATTCTTGTTTAGCAAAAATCAAAACTGAAATCCCACATTCACTCATACTCTGCTCTGGCTCCAAATTGTGGTTTAGCTTTTTAGATGTCAGAAGCATGACTGAATATCAACTGTGGCAAACTGAATAAAATGTACATAGTATAGAAAGGTACACATGTTTGTATATAAATCCAAATGAAATCTCTGTGTGCTTCTGCCATATAATTGTGATGAGACACAGATCAGGGATATGATATAAATCTACTTCTAAGTGTTACCATGGGCACAGTGTAAAATGGAAAAACATTTGGAACTCTTAAACTCCTAAAGCCTCATTCATAATACTGATCCACAATGAGTTTTGATAATAAGTATGCCTTGAGCAAGAATCTAAGTAGACACTTTTTGGTATTTGTAAAATTATGTGTTTGTTGGGTGGAGCTGAACTGTTGGCAAAAAGCTACACATCTGTAGTAGAGTGTGTTTGTAAACCTTGTAGAAAAACTCTTGATGCATGCTCAATAATCCAGGTAAAAGAATCCCAAAAAGTTGAATCTGTTCATCTGGACGTAGCGTTTTCAGTGGGAGAAACATTTCGTCAACTTATCCAAGTGACTTCTTCAGTCTCAGCTGACTGCAGGTTTCCTTACCTGGATTATTGAGCATGCATCAAGAGTTCTTAATGTAAGCATATTTTTACTTTATAGTCATGTCCAGGACACTAAATACCAACTACAGGTTTTAAATATTACTATAGATTTAACTATAGAATATAAAGTTGTTTCTGGGCTTAAGATGTGGTTAAACAGCTCTTTCTGAAGAGGAACTAAAGTTGCTCTACTCATTAAAACTACTAAACGTAATGGCTTTGGTAAAATAGATCAAATCAAAAAAAGGGATGTGTGGCAGCAAGTAAAGCAACAAAAATACTCTAAATATAGCTAACAAATAACCAAATTAACACTTTCATGTTTTCCCATCACTTGAATAACTGAAAACCCTGTGAATTACTTTAGCTGATGATGTCTCCACAGGAATAGAACAATCCTGTTGTTGCCTAATATAACTCATAATTGTTGGCTTTGATCATATGCCCACATGTCAGACCTCTGGGGAAAATTAAATACTGAGGAACTGTGGAAGCAACTCTTCAACTCTTCTGCTTCAACCTGTTTCACTTGACTGCTTTTATCTTAACAGTGATATAGTGCTTTCTCTGCAAGTTTGTTGACATGTGATGTGACGTCAGCTGTGAATTCACGCTGTTGTAGCTGCTTCCCTCTGATTCATCATTTGCATGTGTTCAAGTTATCTTTGCTTTTGTTGGAAATCTCAGTGGCCTGACTAGTTTTGCCAATCTGTGTTGCTGTATTTTCAAGACTGAGCAAATTAAAGCATAAAATATTATAACTTTTATAGTTTAAGAAGTTAGTGTGGCATTAAATTTGTTGGGTTCAGACTGAGCACATTATGAGACTACCAGGATTTTAGTGTTTGGTAGGTAGTGCTAATGTTTAGAAAATACCTGTAGTATTGTAGTATTGTACCTGTAGTCACCTGTAGTTTTCATGGAAGACATCTACTTCTCTGCAAACATTCGCTAACTAACCACCAAGAAGTAGAGAAACTGAGTGTGTGTGTTCCATATATAGTATGTCCATCTTTTATGTGTGGATATATTGAAGTATGATGAAAAGTGTGTTGATAAAAATAAAATTATAAGTCTTTTCAAAGTTGCACATTTTAGAATTAGAATTTAAAGATTATAATTTAAAAGCAATCAGCATTTAAGTTTTGATGTAAGATATCAAAAGACCACAGCAGTTCTCCCACTGTGAGTCTGGCAGATCTGTGTTATAAAAAATGCTGAAGCACAAACTGGCCATCACTGTGTGACCTCTTTGTGCAAACCTCTCCCTATCTCATCAGTGCAGACGATTACCTGCTCTTGTGTTTTCTGTTGCAGTGCCATCATTCTGGGGGCTGGTAAACTCAGCCTGGAACCTGTGCTCGGTGGGGAAAAGGCAGTCACCAGTCAACATTGAGACCAGTCACATGATCTTTGACCCCTTCCTCACACCCATAAAGCTGAACACTGGTGGACGCAAGGTAGAGACACAAATGCAAATGCTATTCTCCGTTGTCTGCTTGATAGATGCTGGGGCTTTGTCGACTCTTCCTTTTGTGTGTTCACTGCACCTCTACGATGTTGCACTACATTCATCTAATGCTATTGTGTTGGTTGCTGTTTTACAACTATTGTGGTTTGACAAGGTGTGTATCCCTGATCAATGCTCCAGACTGCTGTTTATGTTGGCAGACAATGTGTGCTATCTGTCTAACGAAGAGACTCCTTGAGATAAAATACAGCACAGTTCACCTATTCAAGGAACACAGTGCTTATGTTCTGGTTCAAGAAAAGCTCCAACTTTATCTTAAGAGCTTCACAGATGCAGACTAAGAGTGGTTTAGTCAGAGGTTTGTTTCGTAGTCTCCCCATACAGTGGTGTATCAAGGACAGGAATCTGTTCCATAATGTGCCATATGACAGCAGCTAATTAAGAAGCCTTCACAGATGGACTGCTTTCAAAAATGCACATTTGCATTGTGAAATTAATGCTATGATTAGTTTATGTTTATATTCCAGCAGAGAGTACAGTGTTAGCCTTTGGGAATGATAGAGCAAATGGGATGCATTGCAGATAACCACCTATGGTATACTGCTACAGTAGATGTCTTCATCTAACAGATCTCAAAATAGACACAAGCTTTTTCCTTGATTTCCAGTTAGATAAGGTTTTGGTCCCTGAATTTATTAGGATGGTTTAATTGTTTAGAATTCACTGTAGATCCATCGATGCTCAGAGAAATACAACAGGATTAGTAGTGAACTCTGTGATTAAAATAGTCACACTTTACCTGTCTTGCATAACTTCTACGTCTACTTGGAAAATTAAATGAAACAATTTTGCCTTTTGCAAGGGCTCCCCTGCTGCTCCCTCAAGAACTCCACTTTGAGAGCAGCCACCCTACAGAGTGTCCAAAATGAGGAAATCACTCACAGTCGCACTATTTTGTTACAATAAGGATACATCCCAGGGAGTAGGACTGGAGCTAAGAGGGAATTAAAAACAGATCTGTGATTTTTAAGGTTACATCTCGCTGTCAGCATTTTCAGAAAAATGAGTCGTGGTTATTCAGTAAGAGACTTTGAGACTTTCCTAACCAAATGAATTGATGGCATCTGGGCATGTGTTTGTACAATGACCTGTGATATTCAGTGTTTTTCTGATAAATAACATCCTGGTGTCTTGAAAGAAAGCGCCATCCCCTTTTGATATAATATAAATCAAGATTCCTCATCAAGAGCTACAATGTAACATGCAAAGAAATATGACTTGCACCTAGAATTATAGCTTTCACTGACTGTGTTTTTGGTTTTGTTTCTTAAGTAACTTTTGGTTTGTGATTTTATTGTTTCTTTTGCTCTTGGTGTTCAGAGTTTGGTCATGAAGGTAAACAGAAATCAGAGGTGGGAAATCTCCCCGCTGCCTTTCTTACTGTATTCCAAAAACATGTTGGTCATAGCATGCACAGAGCGCTGGAAAGAGAGCAGAGACCTTGACTGCTATTAACTGTAGTAACCAGTAACCTAGTAACCCACTCTCAGAGCAAAAATCTCCAATAGCACAAAACCTGTTGGTTTTAAATTAAAGGCCCTAAAATTGTGAGATGCTGCCATTTTTTAGCATATCTTTTCCTGTTCTTCCTCAATGTGACTTCACTGCCAAGTTTCCATCTTTATGCAGATAGACAATCAAGTTAATAGTAGGACATCAGAAGGAAGGTGGCATACAGTCATGCTTATAAGTTTACATACCCTGGCAGAATTTGTGATTTTTTTGGGCCATTTTTCAGAGAATATGAATGATAATACAAAAACTTTTTTTTCACTCATGGTTAGTGGTTGGGTGAAGCCATTTATTATCAAACAACTGTGTTTGCCCTTTTTAAATCATGACAACAGAAACTATCCAAATGACCCTGATCAAAAGTTTACATACCCTAGTTCTTAATACTGTGTATTGCCTCCTTTAACATCAATGCCAGCTTGAAGTCTTGTGGTAGTTGTGGATGAGGTGCTTTATTTTCTCAGATGGTAAAACTGCCCATTCTTCTTGGGAAATTGCCTCCAGTTCCTCTAAATTCTTGGGCTGTCTTGCATGAACTGCACGTTTGAGATCTCCCCAAAGTGGCTCAAAGATATTGAGGTCAGGAGACTGAGATGGCCACTCCAGAACCTTCACTTTTTTCTGCTGTAGTCAATGAAAGGTCGACTTGGCCTTGTGTTTTGGATCATTGTCGTGTTGGAACGTCCAAGTGCGTCCCATGCTCAGCTTCTGGGCTGATGAGGGCAAATTTTCCTCCAGTATTTTCTGATAACCCACTGCATTCATCTTGCCATCAATTTTGAACAAGTTCCCTTTGACTGTGTAACTCGCATATCCCCAAAACAGACTCAGAAATAGTTCCTGGGGAGGCTGGCTCATGAACATAGTTAGCCACTGGGGCAGAAACATAGTTCACTGACTCAGACATTAAATTCAGTCTTCATTCATTGATAGTCTTTAATGACAGAAAACAAAAAGTCATTAACAGAAAACTTTTAGTTTAGTACATTTAGTACAGGCTCGTGAACAAAAGACACAGACTTAACATGACCGAAGAAACCGAATACATGATAACATGGTCAGCAGGCTCAGCAATGCCAGATACTGTCATTGCCTCTATGGGCTCAGGAACACAAGACATTAACTCAGAAGTAATGGATTTAGAAATAGTCACTCCAGTGTGGGTATTTGCAGGCTTGATGGAAGAATATACGGGCTTATGATTAGCCAGCACAAAAACTGCTGTCTTTGGCTCACTAACTAAACTCACTTTCTTATGTGATCCCAAAATAATGTGATCTTAAAAATTAGTTATGGGGTCATTCTGTATTAGGTAACCACATTGAAACATATATTGCCAATGAACATATTACTGATACAAGGAGAATGTCTTTATATGTACTTGCTGTTGCTATTTTGCTTTTATGGGATAGTAATTTCCTAATACATGTGGTTGGGATATAGTGTTAAAATTAAATTAATACAGATCAATCCAACCAAAGTTATGTTTTAGTTAAGAAATTATTCCAACTGTTGGAGGTCGCTTAATAATAAAACTTAACTTTAGGTCATAATAAGCTGCCTGCTCAAATGATCTGTATGAGAGGCAAAAAATCTTTAAAAAATCCTTTAACTGATCCACAGTTGATCCACTCATAACTTGAAACACTGTTATTTACTGCTTCTCCTTAGTGTCACATTTTTGGTAGGTTTTCAAAACCACCACTCAGAACACTCACAGAAACTCCCACACAAGCCTAGTTTGTCCAACTTTTTCATTTATCTCTGAGAAAAGTTTTCAGAGTCCAAAAGCTATTTTGGACTGTCTCTGTTTTTTCTTTTTTACTTTATCTCCCCTTCTCTGTTTCTGCAGTGGCCTTAATGTAATCTGTTGTGTCTCCATCTCTCTGAGCACCTGAGCTGTCAGCCGGTGAACACAAAGCTAGCTTCACCTTGTCAGTGCTGATTCATCCCTGCTCTGTCTCTGGCTGTTTGGCAGCCAGTCAGCCTTGGCCAAACACGCTACAGAGACTGGTAAAGAGCTTCCGCTTGGGCTCGCCGCAGCTCAGCTCGCCACCTCAACATGGAGAGAGCTTAAGCCCACTTTCTACCCAAGAGGAAGGCAAAGACAAAGATTAACCCACCCTAACCCCTTCTCCCCATCTTACAATACACAAAACATGCATGAAAACTGCAGAGGAAAGATGAACTCGCCTTTTAATAGATTTTTCTGTTGCCCTGTATTATGACTAATGAACAGTTAAAGGGAATTTAATTGACCTCTAAAGAGAAATTTTAATTAACGACAGGGTGAGGCTATGTGCGATGGACTGAAGGAATCACAGTTATTAAAAAGGCACTATTAATTGAATATTTACTCTACCATGGATGAGCTGCAATTATGTGAAGAGATTTTAATGAATTTAATCACTTTGTCGCCCGGGAGGTGGAAAAAAGTGATTTTGGAGTTCTCCCTCTCTGTGTGTGTTTCCTGCACATTTATGAATAGTGCTTATGAAACAGGATTAGATGTCTTTGTCCCTATTTTTCCTTGCCTATTTTTCAGGCTAAATGCCTGATGGAATATATTAACACTGTGGAATCTGTGACTTTCCTCACATTTTGAAATGGAGGGTTTTTTCCTGCTTTTGTTCTGGCACTCTGAAGTCAGAAAAGTTTATGTGCAGAAAAGCACTATGAATTGTATGATCAGTGCCATATTCCATAAAACGACTCATATTTTATAATGATGTCTTGTTAATTGGAATTTGGAGTTCATGCTTTTAAAGCTTTTAATCCTATTTGTGTTGCTAAACATGCTCCAAGTGTTTTTGTGACAATCTATGACCCTTCTGAACACCATGAAGAGGTTTTCTATTTCAGTTTTTGCCTTTTTTCCTTCTTTTATTCTCCCAATAAAGTAGATGAGGAAGTGTAACAGACAGGCAGGTTTGTGTGGATGTTTGTGTGCGCTACTGACAGTCCTGGGAGCGTGAGTAAAACAACAGCGGGTTCTTCGACAGCAGCTGTACTTTGACTCTCCAGGGAATAACCAAATTCTCTAGTTCATCCATCCAGCCAACCAACCCATCAGATATTAGTCAGACAACCAAATAGCCAACTAGTCATTAAAGCTCTTTCTCCACATGGCTTTAATAACCTGTGTTATTAAAGCTTTGATATCACTATAGTGTACCTGTGACCTGTGTCTGAAGTTATCTGGAGGCCAATGATGGTTCTGCTACTGGCATCAAAACTGAACCACACATCATGCAACAATAAGCATCTGGTAGAAGACAGACGGCTGTTTTCATGCAGTTGTTTTCAAAGTGCATTAAAAACAGATATATAAAAAAGACATTCACTCAGATTGATTATACTCAGCTTGAAAACAAGCTCAAGACCTTAAAGCAAACATGAGAAGAATTAGAAAAACACTCAAACAACTTAAAGTGTTAGTCTTAAAAATATAATTTTTAATATAATAATTATTGTAAATAATTATTATATTAATATTTACATAACTATAGATTACGGAAAAGCACCATTATTTCAAAAGTTTATAAATTTAGCAAACATTATTGTCAGCAAAATGTAATTACACGTGAAAAGAAGAATAGAATAGAAAGATATACCGGTAACACTTTATAATACGGCCCACAACTAAGGGCGCAATTCCCCTGTAATTAAATGTAATTTCAGTGTATTTTATTTGAAGTTACAATGTAATTATATTTACCTATACTTAAAGGTAGGTAGACTAGAATAACAAGGTAACAAGTCAGATTTTTACAGAAGACAAAGACAAAGACAAATTATACTGTAAATAAATTTAAGCAGTCTGTAAGTAATTTTAAGTAATGCGTAAGTGATTTTAAGTAGTGCATAACTTAATGTATTTTACAGAAAAGATAAAATAATTACATTGTAAGTAATTTTAAGTACTTCAAAAGTAATTTTAAGTACTGCGTAATTTCTTGGTAATTTTGTAGAAAAACAAACAATATTTCCCCACCTTACATTGTAAGTACACTGTACTTTTTGGGGTGGCTTAACCTTGCCATTGGTACCTTGGTATTTTCCTGTTGAAAGTTATGTTTGAACAGTGATTGTTAAAGAAAAAAAAAAGTTCAGTGGCTCCATCATTATAAGGTCACATAGGCCTGCAAATTTTGATGGTATTTATTTTTTCTTTTAAGTTGGTAAGGGAGAACAATCCTTATCACATTTATATTAGTAAAATAAAAGGACAGTTATAATAAAACATCCATCATGCACATCAACATAATGAATATTAGGATGTAAAATAATAAGATGTAAAAGTGGGAGCATGTAAAGGTTAAAGAGTAATGGATTAAGGACACACCCTTGAGGAACTCCTGATTGAATTTTGGTTTGTGCAGATCTAAAACTGCTAATTGAAACATAAAAATTTCTACCCTTTAGATACAATGAGAGACAATCATGAACCTGACCTGTTAAACCAACTGAATCATGAAGCCTTTGAATTAGAATGTCATGATCAACAGTGTCGAAAGCACCAGTGAGATTAAGTACAACTAAAAATGAAACTCTCTGTGAATCACTGTTGATCTTTAGGTCATTGATGACTTTAGCAAGAGCTGTTTCTGTGCTATGATTAGATCTGAACCCTGATTTATTTTGTGTGCACGAGTCCCCCTAATTCTGAATAAATAAAAACTCTTAGCAGCAACTATCACAACCACATCAAGTGGAAAATGAGCTTTTTTCTTTTTCAGCACAATTTGCAGTAATTGTGTGATGCACACCTTAGTAAGTCACATTTGTATGATTCATTAGATGGTCTCTTCTCAAAATTTTGCGCCTTAAAAGGAAATGCCTACAAATACATATGCAATAAGGCCATATACAAAAATAAATGTGTCCATGCCTTTCAGTCACAAAATTGACACTATGCCTCTTTGGTAAATCCCAGAAATAGCTTTCTAATGCCTAAAGATGGGTTTTGCGCTGGCGCATACTGCAAATCTGGCTCTGAGTTGTTAGAGAGCTTTCTCACAGGGCTATATGCACAATAATTTCTCTTTATGCTGCAAGTGGGAAATAAACTCTTTATGCTGCAAGTGGGATATAAACTCTCTGGTGCCTCTCTCTGACTCCCACCTCTCTCCTGCCACCCAAAAAATGAGCAATTAGCATTATAGAGAGCAGATAGCGCTATGTGAATTGAATGCAGCATTAAAATGGACCAAATCAAGAGGTGCAAACCCTGTATATAGTATATGCCACTTCTGGCATTTAGCTCTTTGATGTCTGTTAGTAGACCAGCACTGAAGTTCAGGGAAAACTTGGATTACAGTGCAAAGTTGATTTAACAGCAAAATTAAACTTGCGACTGTTCCCTATCCATATATTGTTCCCCATTCATATATGGTCTTTTTCCTATCCGGGTTTGCTTTCAGCCTCAACACACTGCTGCCATGCCTCTGTGTTTCCTCGCCCTGATTAAAGCTATCAGATTAAAGAAGTGTGTGCCTGCTAGTCGTCTTTTTGGGGTGTTTGGGTGGTGAAGCAAGATGGTGAGTGCAAAGGGCATGCACAGCAGCATATGGCAGTATGATTCATAGAGAAGTGGGTCAGAGTTGGCACTTCCACAATGGTCCTACAGTCCCACAGCACAGACACTCAGGAAGAGGGAGGACTGCGATGGTGCACAACATGATACATCAGAAGTTTACATACCCTGGCAGAATTTGTAATTTTTTGGCCATTTTTCAGAGAATATGAATGATAATACAAAAACTTTTCTTTCACTCATGGTTAGTGGTTGGGTGAAACCATTTATTATCAAACAATTGTGTTTGTCCTTTTTAAATCATAATGACAACAGAAACTATCCGATTGACCCTGATCAAAAGTTTACATATCCTGGAAGTTTTGGCATGAAAACATACAAACAAGTTGACACACACAGGTTTAAATGACTACTAAAGGTAACCATCCTCACTGATAATGTGTCCCCCCCAATCATAATGACAACAGACACTCTTACATTTCTTACATTGCTGACTTTACGATCTTTGTTACTTGGGCAGATCTGATACCTCTTTCTCTTTGGTTGGCCCTGTCTGCTTTTGTTCCTGTGGCTGAGTTCTGGCTTTTGTCACTCCACACCTTCCCATTGCTTCAATGATCGGGGTTTGCAGTTGGGGGCAACCTTCCAATCAGCTTCTCATGTGTGGTGTGACAAGGTCCTTTGAGAACTCAGTAAAAAAAACCTATCGTGCATTGGTGATACAACTTCAGGGTGCTGAGCCATGAAAAAAGTGTAGGCATTCAGGGTGGCGATGTCAAATATGTTGTACCACAGCACTATGGGCCACCTCTGTGTTTGATACTTGCAGGTGTAGGTGCCAACCATCTGGTCCATGGTGTC
>VUQS01058997.1:0-10617 GCA_015108495.1 Heterochromis multidens | reverse complement strand
GGACCCAGGGTTTAGGTTTCAGGTGAAATCATTATGTATTCTTTTGGATATGTTATGTTTTGGGTTCTGGTCTATATTATTTGGGTAGTCTGTTTAATATGGTTTCCTGATTTTGTGATTTCCTGTGATTTTGAGTTCATTCCTTCTCCAGAGTCCTGCATCTGGGTCCACTCTGTCTGCCACACACTTCTGGTTCCCTGACAATTGTTGATTAATAAGCTGGAGTGGAAGATTGCTGCTACTCCTCCTCCTCTGCCTGTGCTTCGAGGATTCTGACAGTTAGTATGACTCGGGGGTGTTGATTCATTTAAACTAACATAATCATCCTGTTGTAACCAGGTTTCTGTAAGGCAGAGTAAATCAATATGTTGATCAGTTATTAAATCATTTACTAACAGGGACTTAGAAGAGAGAGACCTAATGTTTAAAAGTCCACATTTAACAGTTTTACTCTTTGGTGCATTGAGAATGCTATATTGTTCTTTCTTTGTGAATTTTTATGCTTAAATTGAAAATCTATGAACAGAATCACTGCCAAATTTCTTGATGCCAGTGGTTCCAACTGAGTCCAAACTCCAAATGAGTGGAACTGGTTCTGGACTGGGAACAGTTGAACAGCGGGGTATTTGACTCTGTCATGGTCCTGGGTCAGTTGACCCAGTGTTTTGAGTTTTGTGGACTTCCTAGTTTTGTTTATTTGTTATGAGATTTCAAGGTTGTGTAATGTTTATGTTTTTGCATTAATCCCCTTGTTTAGTGTGTTTAGTTCTTAGTTCCTTGTTTTATTAGTTCCCTTCGTGTCCAGTCTGTCTCCATGTTTTGCCTTCAGTGTCTCCATATTTGGTTTTCCTTCGATCTCCCCAGTCTGTCCTGTCTCTGTGTTTACTTTCCCCGTGTCAAGTTCACGTGTCTTAGTCTGTGTTTCAGTGTGTGCCACTTCCTGTTTTACTTTGATAGTTCCTTGTCTCTTGTGCATTACATTCAGTTTTGCTTCCTCTGTCTCATTACTCCCTGATTTAGCTCACCTGTGTTCCCTGGTGTTCTCCATCTCTCTGATCACCTCATGTGTGTATTTAAATCCTCAGTTTTCTTTTGTTCTTCGTTGTGTTGTACTGTTTTTGCACTGTTTGCACAGTTTGTCTCACTTGTCAGCCTTATATTTCCCTGAGCTATGTTTTGGGTTTTTGAACCTTTGTTTTTTTCCTGGCCTGTAGATTTACTGCTGCCGACATAAAGGCCCATCTGTTAGTTTCCAAGTTTACCTTCATGTCTGCATTTTTGGGTCTGCTTCCTGCTTAAATGATGACAGACTCCTACATAAACATTCAGAACTCGTCCAACCTTTCATGACAGATAACTCCACAGGATGCCCTCTGAGGTCTGAGGCAGAGGGGAGGTTGACACACTGTTAATGTGGTGGTTTTAATGTTGTGGCTGAACTGTTTATATGTACACATCCATTTTTAATAGAAAACAGCCTGCTTTCCATTTCACTTTGCTTCCTTTCACAAGGCTAAAAAGCACTTAAGAGTCAGCTGGAGAAGATTGAAAATGGAGCTTTTATTCACAGTCCATGCAGCCTTTTCACCCTCCATCAAATATAAAAGAGCGATGAAACAGAGATATTATTGAGGACATGAAAGACTGCAGAGTGGTGTCAGGGCTCGGGAGGAAAGAAAAAGACAGAGCAATGTCATCTTTGTTGGTGAAGGACGATTAAGAGGATTTCATAAAAAATTACACCATTAGCACATTTATCAGGCAGCGTCTCTGCGCTGGAATATTTCTCATTTTGTCAAGCAGGGGCCAAGGTTACTATCTGCAAAATGTATTTTCTAATAACTCTCATTACTCCTTGTTATTTGGGGGTCGATGTCACCTCCATAAAAGAATAAATCCACTCGTACTTTATCTGATGAGCTTCACTAAACTCACTACAAATCTTGACATTTTCTGTCAACTCAGAAAAAAAGTTTTATGTTTGAAACTTATTTTCATTATTCTGAGCATGAAATGATGCTGAAGGTGCATCATTACATTAATTACTGTTACATTTCCACTGTGTACTGTAAGTAACAGTAATTAATCTATGTAGATATTCAACATAGAAGACTGTGCTCTGGAACATAACCACCACCTACTGACAAATCTGATCTCTGGAAACACCACTGTTCCTGGAAGATCCCTCAGAGCTCAGAGTGCAGATGGGAAGAAAGTCCCAAGGATTTTCAGAGGGTCTGAAGTCTACAGATTCTTAAAGAACCAGATTTTTTTTCCTGTGGCTGCAGATTTAAAACATCTGATCCTAAAACAGACGTTTTCTAATATTACAGTTTTATCTTTTTTGTAGGTCAGCTGCTGTCTCAGTAGACCGCTTCATGATGAAGAGAGGCTAATATGGGAGAAATATGCTCTCTGTCACTGTCAGTACTTCCGTTTTTGCATCAACTGAAGGCTTTTCAGGAGTGTTTAGAACAGTCCAGACTAGAAGCAATAAACAAACTAGTTTTCCAGCATCATTAAAACGTTCCTCTCTGTGATTACTGAACACAGAATGAAAGAATGAGATCATTCAGAGGCAACTTCTCTTTCATGAACTCGTGCTTTGCCACAATCAGGGATCTGAAAACTTCAGTTTGGGACATTTATATGAATTTGGAAACATAAGTTTGTCATTAAGAGTTACCAAAGTGGTGATCAAAGAGGAAACATAGGATTGTTTTCCATTTCAAATTGATGATGTGGTCTGAACGCGTTCTTCAGTCTGCAGATCGATAGTGTAAGCATTGTTGAACATTGTTCAACTGAGATGATTATAAAAGATATGAAGATATATTTACTGAAACATTAAATTGATCAGCAGATATTGGAAAATGAGTCAGTGAAGGTGATGAAGGTGAGGAGAGAGGAAAGGATGAGTGGAAGTCAACCTGTGGTGTTGTCCAGGTTGGCCTGGTTAACGACGTCAAGATAAATATGGAGGACTGATTGATCTGTTAATTTTCAGTCAGATTACTATCAGCAGCCTTCTCCTCTTCCTCCTCCTTCCTGGTCTCTCAATTTTTCTGATTGCTCCCGTTATCAGCCTGTAAAATCGTTTCTTTTTTATTGCTTTACCTTCGTCTCAGTCTCCCTCCGTCTTTGTTGTCTTGATGTTATTATTTTTCCCTCCCTCCTCTCATCCCCATCGCTCTAATTTATTTTTCTCGGTTTCTATGGAGTCCTGCTCCGACACGTCTGTCTGTTTGTTTTTGCTAAAAACTAAGAAAAGCAGAGAGAAACTGTGAGATCTCTGCTCTCTTCTGTTTTCCTTGTTGTCAGCTAATCCCATGTGCGGAGCCACATTTGTGAAAAAAGACTTGTTGTCTGTCAGGAACAAACACAGTAATAAGATCATTTTATGGCTCCACAGATGCATGAAATACCTGTTTTTCTTCAAAAACGCCCACACACTCACTCCTATAAGGCACATGAAGCCACATATTAAATTGGATTGCTGTAACCTTTGCAGAGGATAATAACACGTTTTTCTCATCTGTGAAATGTTGGAGTGATTTATAGATTTTCTACCTGCAGAAATATGACTTCGGACTTATTTTTCATGTTTCTGTCTCTAATGTAACTCTCACAGAGTAGAAGCTACAGTCCAGTTCATATCCTGTAGGTTTAGTATTCACACTGTGGTCTTGATGGTCTTTCACATTTAAAATAAAGTCAGGAGTTCCTCGGGGATTAGTCCCGGGTCATCTGCTGTTCTCTTTGTATACTGTTTGGATTCACCTGTTTTAATCACATTTGTAAGTGAAATTACACTTTTTAAAAACTATATTTGCTGATATTTCAAAATATTATTAGCTCTAATAAAACAAAGAAAGAAAACTGACAACAAGCTGCTCCTCATAAACCTCCAAAAACACAAGTTTTCATTATTAAAACATGATTCCGATAAATCGACAACATATGGACATCTGGTTTCAAGTAGAATCTCTTTATTTCTTGTGCTCTGTGTTTTCTACTGAACTACAAGTTCAACTAGAATCCACTTGATGAGCTGCTATTTGGAGGTTTCTGTGGCATCGCGGTACAAAGCCTGTTTTAACAGCAGAACATCCCATCTGTACTCCAGTCTCGGTGGGTGAAGTCCTTTGATGTACTTATACTTTGTGTTTGTGTGATGCTCCTGTACAGTCTGAGCATGCTTCATAAACCAAACTAGCTGGCTCCCGAAAACCAAAAGGGCTGGGGTTGAAATTTAATTCAGTTCAATTCAATTTTATTTATATAGCACCAAATCACAACAAAAGTCGCCTCAAGGCGCTTTATATTGTAAGGTAAAGACCCTACAATAATACAGAAAACCCCAACAATCAGACGATCCCCTATGCGCAAGCACTTGGTGACAGTGGGAAGGGAAAACTCCCTTTTAACAGGAAGAAACCTCCGGCAGAACCAGGCTCAGGGAGGGGCAGCCATCCGCCACGACTGGTTGGGAATGAGGGGAGAAAGACATGCTGTGGAAGAGAGCCAGAGATTAATAATAACTCATTAAATGCAGAGAGGTGTAAAAACACATAGAGAGTGAACAGAGGTGAGAGAAGGAGAAACACTCAGTGCATCATGGGAAACCCCCAGCAGCCTAGGCCTATTGCAATTGAAATGCTAACACTGAGGCTTCAAACTGCAGATCTGATTCATACTTCTGTTCTCTGCATTGAGATGACTGTAATCTCATTACATCTCATGCTGTCTCTGAATCGCTGGGTCAGCAGTTAGATCACTTCCAATTATCCTTTCATTCTTCCGTCCTCCTCCTCCATCTCTTTTTTATGTTTCTCATCATTTTTTTCAAACCGACTGCAACCCTCTCCTCCTCCTCCTCCTCCTCCTCCTCCTCCTCCTCTTCGCCTCACTATTTTTCTTCTGTGTTTCATTTCATTTCAATAAAGTGGTAATTAAAAGTGAATGAGGACCATTTTTAGAAACGTTAATGTGTAAATAAAGAGGCAGACAGACCAGCGGACAGACATCTCACAGCTCGTCTGCGAGCTGTAATTGGTTTGTCGCCTCGTCAAGTCACTCCTTGACACTCAGTGTAATGGACAGAGACATTCAATTTAGCTGAAACACAAGCTGAATGTCAATTAAGTGCCGGACACAGAGAGAGAGGGAGAAAGTTTTAAAGGAAGGATGGGGATGGCACTGAGAAACAAGAAGTAAAAAAACAAAGGATTTCTGAGAGTAAAATGAATGAAATGGAGTGAGGAAGCCCAAAAAGAGTACAGTATATTAAGAGAGAAGAAAAAGAGATGCATGAGATTTAGAGAGGTTAAATGAAAGTGTGGGCTGAAAGGAGTCTGCAGTGAATCAATCACGACTCCTCCCCAGGAAACAACAAAAGTGTCTTCAATAACTCCTTCATGTTACCCCATGGTGGAGAACATGGACCTGAGTGGACCAGCACACACAGAGTTCAGGTTTAGGCTGGTCTTTTAGCTCAGGCTTTCTGCTCAGAAAAATTAGACTTCTGACGTGTCACTGGCCGAATCTTCTGCACAAAGTGGACCTCCTACTTCACTCAACCTCCTCACCTTAGATGAAGGAGGGCAGCTTCTACACCCCATATGTGTGAACTTCTTCTTCTTTCACTCACCACTGAAGGACAGGATGCAGATCGACCAGCAGACCAACGGTTTTGCCTCCACACTCTCTCTTCACCACAGCAGAATCAGTACACTTCACCAGTCCATCTGTCAGTCTCCTGCTCCTTCCTTCTCCTACCACAAGATTCCTAAACTCATTCACCTGAGGTAGAAAAACCTCCCCAACATGGAGGGAGCACTCCACCCTTTTCTGACAGAACCCTGGCCTCAGACTTGGAAGCTGTGAGCTGGAGGTCATCACTCAGTGCAGCCAACATGACCACATCATCTCCAAAAAGCAGACTTAAATACACACCTTTGCCTTTTGATACAAGGAGCAGTCCTGGTGGAGGTCACCACCCACCACAAGCAGGTCTGACCTACTACAACTCCACAGTTATTAAATACCCCATAACAATGAGCCTGGTGTCCCGAACTACTGGAGCGCCCCCTGCAGGACACCTTGCCTTTTTCATGTCCCTAAAACTTGTGTAGACTGGCTGGACAAAGTCCCACACACCTCTGTGTCCTGAAGAGCAGACAAAGTTGGTCCGATTTCCCAGGATAATGATAACCAGATTCTTCTTCCTGGATCCGAGGTTTATCAAATGGGTGGGTGGATGGATGGGAAGGTACTCCGGTGTGGAGCTTCCCAGGGAGGCTGAGGAGTGTGATCCCCCTGAAGATGAAGCACACCCTTCGGTCCCCCTTCTTACAAAGGTGACCACCACTTCACAGAAAGAGGGTTCCTGGTTCAAACATCGTGGTCATCTGGGTCCAAGGTGTACCCACCTTTTACCCAGTGACTGATGGGATAGGCTCCAGCATCCCCTCAACCCAAAGTTGAAAAGGGGTTGAAAAAATAGATGTATGGATGGGTTTTTAGGACACTGTGGTGATGCGATGCTGTAACGTTACTGCTGGGCTTCATTCGCTGGCTGTCTGTAGACTCAGTACACATCACTAAGCCATTAACCTTGCCTCATAGAACACTGCTGTGGAGTCTTCAAACGGCTTTGTGGTTTTAATAGATGTGACTCAGACACATGTAAAATGATATGTTCTTGTGTTAAGGGGTGAGATATTAAAGAAATGATATAAAGATGACACATCAAGTTTAAAGTTAGTTCTCAGAACTTTCTGTTTGAACAGATGCTGATGAGAAGATGTGAGGATGGAGCAGCAGATGGATGAAATAAGCCTTTAATGTGTATATCACGTCCTTTATGAATCAGACTGTCAACAGCATCAAAACATAACAAAAAATAAATAGTGAGTAATGAGTGATTCAGTATTTACTGGGCATCTAGGCGCCTCCCTCCCTCCTCCTCCTCCTCCGTGTCCTATAAATTTTACCAGCCGTTAAAGGGCGACATAACAGAGAGATTTACAGTCGGCTGTAAAACCAGTTTGTCTCTCTTCATTTTTCTCTGTGTTTCATCGTCAGTCCATCTTCATCCATCTCTCTGACAGTAGACTGTCATCATCATCATCATCATCTCTCTTTCACTCAGAGTTTCTTTCCTTTCATTCTTCAGACTTGTGAATGGATTTTTAATCTATGGCACTAAAAGTCTGTGAACACCTGTGCCTGTAATTCTGGGCCTGTGATGACTGAAAAAAGCTCTTTCACATAAACCAGAGGTACAGGCTCAGGCTTTCACACTCAAGTTTAACTTTGTTGCACTCAAACAAATCAGTTATTTTAGTTTCTTTGGTTCTTTTGTTCCAACATGTTTTATGACACCACACTGCCCTCTAAAGGACGGCATGTACATTTGGTTTGCAGTGTTTTACTGATTTTTGTCAGTTTACTCACAGAATTACTTTTTGACATACCCGTCCGCTGCTCTGGTCCTTCATGGTTGGCCTAGAGACTGGTCGCTGACCCCCTGGTAACTACCAGTTGCAAGGGAAAATGTTTAATGTGTATTGTGGCTTACTGCTGCAACCAACATGTTTTAAAAGGCACAACTTTTACCTTGAAGGCAAACGGTCTCTGTTTCCAGTTTACGGTGCACTCCTCACAGTTTCACAACCGCCTGGCAAGTAGGTGTGAGTGTTTGCAGACCAACCTTACGAGCTATGGACAACCTGCTACCAACCAAAGCAATCGCGAGGATGTTTTTGGTGCAGCACCGTACACTTCTTTTTCACCATACACCAACCGTTTGGGGGGTACACATTTTTTCCCAGTCACTGGGGTTTGCCAGGGGGGTCAGTGACTGGTCTCTAGGCCTGCGTTCAAGTACAGAGGCCTCACAGGTGAACCAAACCATCTACTGTAACAGAATGCGGGGGTGGGATTTCTTTGTACTGACTTTAGTCGGTTTTGCCCTTTTGCATTTATAATGGTTTGGTCTGCTGGTGCACAGGTTACATTTGCGCTCGTTCAGTGAGATCAGTTGGTGCTTATTTTCATTCTTTTGCATTTCTGGGTAAAATAAAACCTGCTCATTGAACAGCACACCTGTGCCATGTGTCTTTTACCCATCAGTCCCAGCAAAGCAGCGATTTTACTGCTCCTACATTTATTTATTTTAGATCCAAGTGTCCCGCCATCTTCCTGTTCCTGTTCCAGCTCCATAAAGAAATCATTTTGGACTTACTTGAGTATTTCCATTTTAGGGCACTTTAGACTCCACCACATTTCTTCTGGAGATCTGAACTGCATTTATATCTACTGCTTGACTTTCAAATGAAGACTCTCCACCTACAAACAAGACACAGTATTTTGAAAACTGCAAAGCAAGAAATCTGCCCCTGGGGTGAGGGAACTGATTTTTATTAGTTTTCCTACAAACCAACCCTAAACACATTCAAGTTAAAGAAGTAGATTATCACACAGTCAGATATGTTGGTTCACCTGCAGCTGAGAACCAGAAAAGTGAAAACAATCCAAAACAGACTAAAGGTACTTCATTCAGTTCCCAACACAATCATTTATCTTAAAGAGAAAAACAAATATTTAATGATTCTGAAATAAGATGCCAGGACTTTGTGGAACTAAGAGCCTATAATTACAACAAACTGTAAAAGATTAAACTGGTGATTTCCCATTAATCATCTCACACCCACTCAGATTAATCTGAGCCATAGATAGGAACCTGCTGGACTTAACTACAGAGCAGCATAGCAGGCGACTCCAGTTTGAGTCTCATGAAGCACCAGCTTTATTCCAGCCTGTGTTTAGTATTTTTACTGTAGAGTTACATCATACATCACGCAGAGCTGCAAAGAACAAACATTTTATTCCTAAAAACAAGAGGAAATGTTGGAGTGTTTTCTTATTCATGGCTCAAGATTTGACTGAAAATGAAAGAACCGTGTTGAACCAGCTTTATCCAGTGTTCAACCTGAAACAACCTGAAGTTAAAACACGAGAGACAAAAAGGCATGAGGAGACACAGCGTCCTTCGACTATACTGAAGGTTGACTCCGGGCTGCTGGCTTGAATTACACAATGGCTGCGCTCAGCAGACTCTCCCTTTGACCCGCTGGGATGCTCGGGTGTCTGATCAATGACTCAGGGCTTCCCTCAGCCTCCTCTGGAAGGACCGAGCACTCAGAAAGCAAACAGAGTGAATTTATGGATGCCATTTCAGTGTTTGGTCTCAGACAGTGTGATCAATATCAGAGGAGAGTGATGAACAAATCTCCCTCGACCTTAAGCAGGTCAGAGGACAGCTGGTGCTTCATTACAGATGGATCTGAGCCTGATGATCCCTCTACTGTTAACGCTGACTATTGTGACTGCTTTTAGCAGTGGTGTTGGCGAGGCCATTTCAGTGCCAGGAGTGCTCATATGAGCCATAACTAAAAACCTTAGCCTATTAGCATTCAGGCCTCCATAATGATCTGGGTGATTTATTATATTTCGAATGAAGCACTGAGCTTCCTGCTGTTTCTCAAACTCTCTGTCCTGAACTATGGCATTGTTTGTCTAAATGAGCCAGACTCCACCTGCAGGGATAATTTTCATCTGTCGACCAGCTCTTGATACAGAAGGACAACCAGCTGTGGCTCGTGTTTATCTGCCAAGTCTGAAAGTCAGCCACAGCTGGCAGCATTTGTCCCAAATTACACCAGTGTACCTGAGTCATTATCACAAATCTTCTCTGAGGGGTATTTTGACCAACTCAGCAGTTTCCATCCATCCATCCATCCATCAAAACTATCCATCCATTCATTGAAACTATCCATCCATCGAAACTATCCATCCATCCATCCATCGAAACTATCCATCCATCCATCCACCCATCCATCGAAACTATCCATCCATCCATCCACCCATCCATCGAAACTATCCATCCATCCATCCACCCATCCATCGAAACTATCCATCCATCCATCCACCAATCCATCGAAACTATCCATCCATCGAAACTATCCATCCGTCCAACCATCGAAACTATCCATTATCGTCCATTGAAACTATCATCATCGTCCATCGAAACTATCCATCATCCATCAAAACTATCCATCCATCGAAACTATCAATCCATCATCTATCGAAATTATCCATCCATCCATCTATCCATTCATCCATCGAAATTATCCATTCATCCTCTAGTAAAGATGCCAGGCCTCCCCCTCCAGTCTGAAGGGACACTAATGTGTTCCCAAACCAGCGGAGGGCAGAGAGCCATAATCTCTCCAGTATGTCCTGGGTCTGCTCTGGGGACCCCTCCCAGTAGGATGCACCTCACCTAGCAGAGATCCAGGACACATCCTAACCAGAAATACCTGAAATACCTCCACTGAATTGCTACCTTATTGCTTCAGAACATGTCCGAGTTATCCCAGGATGCTGGGGGCAATCTGCACCTACTTTGGTCTCCCAAAACGAATTGCTCCTGAGTTGAGAAGCCAGCCCTAACCCGATCATGGTTCCACCCTCCTCTGGCCCCACCACCTGCTGGGGGAGCTGCAGGGATGTTATGCTTTGACTGGGTGGTAGACCAGCCTGTCTCATAAG
>VUQS01058996.1:0-14376 GCA_015108495.1 Heterochromis multidens | reverse complement strand
GAACCGTATAGACCCATCTTTCTTCACTACAAGAACTATGGGGGTACACCAAGCACTGTGCGACTCTTCTATCACTCCCATCTTCAGAATTTCTGCCAATTCCTTCTGAACTATTTGTCTTTATGTTCAGGTAATCTATAGTTATTATTGATTTATTTTAAATCTACCTGCTTATTTTATTGTGTTGATTGTATTTCTTTATTGGCTATTATGACACTTAATGTTCTTATTTAGTTTACTCTTTTGTGTACAGCGCTTTGTGACTGTTTTGTCTGTGAAAAGTGCTTAATAAATAAACTTTACTTACTTAATTACTATAGGGCCGTGAATGCACGTAATACCATGGCGCGTTTCAAAATGGTGCTCTATGATAGCGGTGCGACCGGGCAGGGGGAAGAACACATCTGCAAAACGCTGTTGCAATGCAGCAACATCCGCTCTCTGGGTCTGTGTGAGATGGTTATCACAATCGAGGGAGGCGGGAATGGTGGAATTTGGCACCTCCAGCCCCAACTCATCTCTGTCCTTCACCAGACTCACCAAAGAGGCGGCTTCAGCCTCTCTCCATGCTTTCAGGAGGTTGAGGTGATATATTTGTGAGGCTCCTTCCCTGTCTGACCGCACCGTCAACGTCCTCCACTCACCTTGTGACCACGAAGGGTCCTTGCCACTTGGCGAGTACGTTTGAACTAGATGAAGGGAGCAATACAAGCACTTTATCTCCCGGTGAAAATTGTCTGAGCCTAGCCCCTCTGTTCTACAGGCGCTGCTGACATTCCTGAGCCTGGAGCAAATTCTCCCATGATAACCTCCCCAATGTGTGTAGTTTTGCTCTCAGGTCCAGAACGTACTGAATTTCATTTTTGGCCGGGCTTGGACCTTCCTCCCAGTTCTCTTTAATAAGGTCCAAACAGCAACTCAAAGGGAGAAAATCCAGTGGAGGCCTGGGGCACCTCCCGCACTGCAAACAACAGAGGGTCTAACCAGCGATCCCAATTGCGTTCATCCTCGTGAATGAACTTATGAATCATGAATAGATTTAATACCTAGTAATTCGTATAGCTCGTGACGAATGAAGTGCCCTGGTCAGTCAGTATCTCTTTCGGGACGCCGACTTGGGAGATGACCTGAAACTTTGCGGAAATAGTGCACAGTGGCACTGCTTCGGGAAATCGTGTTGCATAATCCACTAGAATTAATACAAAACGATATCCCCGTGCACTCCAGTGAAATGGCCCGATGAGGTCCATGCCTATGTGTTCAAATGGGACCTCCATTAATGGTAGTGGGAGCAAAGATGCTTTTGGGATGGCCGGCTGGTTCACCAGCTGGCAATCCCGGGCAGGACGTGCCCCACCGGCGCACCTTCCCCTGGATGCCTGGCAAATAAAATCGGGCCATTATTCGCTCCAGAGTTTTATCATATCCCATATGCCCTGCCATGGGGTTATAATGAGCTGCCTGGAAAATCATTTCCCGACGGCTTTTAGGCACCAACAACTGGGTGTGTTCCTCAGCTGTGTGAGTGTCATGACTCACTCGATACAGCTGGTCTTTAACCACTACAAAATGTGGGTAGGTTAGCGCTACGTCAGGGCGTACCAGTTGATCATAAATTTTCATCACTTGGTCAAAGGCTGAGCATAGAGTAACATCTCGAGACTTCAGGTATCCCGGCCGCCTGCACCTCCAGCACTCCTGTCGCGGTGTTCGTGCGACCCCCAGTGGGTTGGGCGCAGCGGCCGACGCCACCGGGACCTGTCGGGGGACAGCAGACAAAACATGGTCAGTGTGCAGAGGTGTGGACTCCTCTGCGAACCGCCGCATGGGCCTCCTCCGCCAGCAACGGCAACAGCTGCCAAGCCCACTCCGTTGGTGGCCTCTGGCAGGCCTCCGCCTCATTCTCAAAGGCCTCTAGAAAGTCTAGAGGGTCGTCCTCCTCCCCTATCTGCCGAAGCGCAACCACTGGCCCTGGGGAAAGCGGCTGCAGTGCCGGCGAGAAGCCGGGCCGAGCAAGCAGCTGGCTGATCCACTCCTCAGCCGTTACGGACTGCGGGCCTGCCATCCTGGGACTGGGTTTCGGCACCACTGTAACAAGAAAGACCCAGACAGGCAGGCTTGACGTGTTTGTTCTGTTTATTTAGTTCCCTTCATGCCAGTCTGTCTCCATGTTCTGTCTTCAGTGTCTCCATGTCTGTTACCTTCTGTCTCCCCAGTCAGTCCCGTCTTAGTGTTTATTTATGTCCTGTCTCCTCAGTCGTGTCCCTGTGCCTCTCTGTTTCTCTCCCTGGTCTGTTTTGTCTCCATGGCTGTCTGTGTTCTCTGTCTTGTCTAGCTAATACATTTGTAGTCCTGGTCCCTGTGTTTTCTTAGTCATCTCTCTGTCTCGTCCTTTTGTCTCCCTAGACTACATATCTGTTTATCCCCAGTCTCACTGTCTAGTTCATGTGTCTTAGTCTGAATCTCAGTGAGTGTGTAGCTTCCTGTTTTATTTTGACAATCCCTCGTCTCATGTGCTTTGTGTTCCGTTTTGCTTCCCCTGTCTCGTTATGTCTAATTGGTTCCTGCTGTGTTCCCCAGCTGTCTCCACTCTCCTATCACCCTCCTCTGTGTATATTGTGTCTCAGTCTCCCTTAGTTTTTTGTCAGATCATACTGTTCGGTTACCTCGTGTTACTCTGTTCCCCAGAGAGTTTATAGTTGCTTTTGTTCTTGGTTTAGTTTCGTGTTGCCTCATGTGTAGTATACATCAGCTCAATAAAGGGCTCGCCTTTTGTTAAACTTCCGCCTGCCTCTGCGTCACATCTTGGGTCCTCACACACCTCACTACAACAGATAGTAAGTGCCAATTAAGAGAACAATTGCACTCATAATAACTTGAGAGAAAATTTCCGGGCCAGTCTATTAGTATAATTAACCCCACAGCAGCCAGAGTATTTGTCAGATAATTGCATTAAAAATGCTCCAGAAGGCACCAACAGCCCAATTCATTGATGTGAAGCCCAGCAGAAAGTGAGCAGCTACAACTGCTTGAGTGGGCACACCTGTTGCTATGTCACTTACTTTAAGAATGGGTGAGTAATAAAAATACACGATGTACCCACAGTACTGTTGACAGGGGGTAAGTTAACTTTAAATATTTCTGCTGTAAAGTTGGACATTTGAACATGGGAGTCTATGGGGACTGACTTTAGAGCCTAGAGGACATGAGATTCAAATATATTTAAAGTACCTAAAGTAAATGTACTCGTGTGTAATGACACTTTTCAGAATCATATACATGATATTATTGGTCTATAATTATTGATTTACTGATGTGTATGTCACTTTAGTGCAGCTGTTGATTTTAAATTACTTATATAGTGCTCAGTAGCTTGATCTATAATGCAGTAATTGCACTCAAAATATATAGTACATGGAAATAGTTAAATGAAGTACATAAAACCTGAGTAAAGTACTTGAGTAAATGGTCCTATCTGTGCTTTTATCCAGTAGTGTTTGGGATTGTAAGACTAACAACACTAGTCCAGTGGATTTTTTGTCATATCATATTTCAGCGGGGGGCTGGTGCCACCCCATGCCCCCTTTCTAGACACGCCCCTGTCACCGTGACCACTTCAGATGACCTGCTGTGTTCTCACACAGACCGAGCGGGCTGTCACACAGACTCTGTACTCACGAGCTGGTGGAGTTGAGACTGTTTCTGTCTGATCATCTGCATTTTCATTTGCACGTCCTTGGAGCAGAAAGGTTTGGGGCTGCGGTGCATGTATCTTCAGCTTATCTCAGCCAGATGTGTTTGGGATGAAAAGAAAATTGGTTGTAATTATTTTAATACTTTTTAATCGCAACTTTTATTCCGCTCTTGGGTTCGGCAGAATGTGTTCTGCCGTTTCAAATGCAATTTTTATCTCCACTCGGGACAGTAATGAAGTGAAAGCAATTAGAGTATTACAGTAATGACAGTGGATCATGAAGTCATTTAGAACTATTAAAATACGAAACGCAATCAGGTGATTCACATCAGTTCATTATTGGGATCATGAGAGCAACAGGGGACCTCGACTACTCCTGCACACAAATGTCCTTGGACCTGATGATTATCCTCCATTGTCACCCCCACCCACACACACACACACTTCTCTATCTCCTCCTCCTGTTCCTCCTTCAGGTGTTTTCCTCTCCTCCTGCCTAATGATTCATGCTAATTGTTTTTAAATGGGTTTTTTTGTGCTGGTGCACCTTCCATCTCTTCACTTCTATTATATGCACTGGACCATGAAAAAAAAAAATCACACAGAGGCTGGTCAGACCTGAGAATCAATATGTCTAAATACAATTGCAGGGGTACTCGATGGGCTTTTGGCTCCCCCCCCTTTTTTTTCAGCCTTTACATGAAATAGAAAAGAACAAAGAAACTATTCTGATATTGGTGCTGCAGTCGGCTCGCTCCAAAAGCTGCCTATGAACCTCCAATACTGGCAACACATTACGTGCCAAATGTAACAGAAGGCATGGTTATTTCTTCCTTAGCCACAGCAGTTTAAGTGGAAGATAATGAATGACTCTGAACATGAAACGCTGTATCAGTTGTGTGCTTTGTTATCCAGTTTATGATTATAATTTCTGCTACAGTACATCCCAGCTCCATATGGCACATTTTAACTTTCCATATCCCTGCATTATCTTTTATTACTTCCCTTGTTGGCAGTGACACAAGAAATGAGAAGTGCCAAGAAACAGTGCCTAGAAACAATGCTTGCAAGATGAAAGGAACAGGTGGGGAAAAGGAAGAGAGAAAAAGATTTTTAAAATGAGTATATGTGTGATTTTTTTTTCCTCCAGCAGCTGTTCACGGCTTTTTAATTTCATCTGAGACTGCTGAGCGTGATGAGCTTAGTCGTGTTCCGAATCCCTTCACGCGGGCTTCTCCGGTGCACCCCCCACGCTCTGATGGAGCTCCATGAATTCCCCTTATTGCTGTTTAATGGAGATGGGTACCCAAACAAATGAGCAGCCTTTGCCTGGCTCAGCACCACAGGTTCTCATTAATCCGGATGCTGAGACGCTGATGGCACTAATTTTTCAGACTAAGCGGCGTCTGCGCCTTCGCCGCTTCACGGTGCTCCCACAACAAGAGAGAATTCGCTTCAATCAGAGACACAGCCCAAAGGCAAAGAGGGTGTAGTGTTCATGTCACACCTGGTCTGTTGAGCTCTCTGCCTCACTGTTGGAAATCTCCCCCTACAGTGCCCATCTGTGTCTGTGGGAAAGCACAAAGTGATGCAGGCGTGATGGGAGTCTCTGCCTCAGTATTAAAGGGATTCTAAAGAGAGACATAAGTGCAAATTACATTTGAAATAAAATGTTTTCAGCTTCAGTTTCCTGAGTAAGTTTTTAAAATTAAGGCTAAAAATAAGAATCTGTAATGGGGGAGTGTGTTGGAGGGAATTACACTGAGAAAAAAACAGCAACACTGATGAACAAGGTTATTTAGCCACATAGCGAATATGATGCAATCACTAAGAAGAGACAAATACACTTACCACAGCGCGCTGTGGTCTAATAAGTGTCTCGTAAGTGTAGATGTCAATGCTTTAAGTGTAGCTCTGGAATTCAGGGGGTTGTTTCCGCGTCATTATTTACCATTTATACAAGATCTGGAATTGGCTGTGGATACAAATGGGAGAAGGTGGAATATATATGAGGTTGTTTACGTGGAGTAAATCCCATTCTGAGTCCTGGAGATTGCATTTATGCAGTAAAGGTTGCTGGTAATTTGCAACAGCAAATGTGTTTCATACATTTAATCAAAGTAGTTGCTAGATCAGATACTGAAAGCAGAAGTAAAACTCCCCAACAATATCTCCTCATAGCTGCTTCACAGTTATGTTTACAGTTATGCTGAAAAGTGATGGAAAACAAGAAAAATGAGCTTTGGATGGATCTGGGTGCAGGCAGAGTGCTGTGAAATGACTGCTCGTTTCATTTTTATTTCATTTCATATGACCCAGCCCGGTCTCACGGCAAAGCATGAAATAGTCATGAAAGGTGATCATTTTGTTTGTGTTTAGGGGAAAAAATGAGCCTTTAAGTGGATGTTTGTTTTGTGCGGGTGTGAGGGGATCATACACTGTATATAAAAGATGTAAGTAGCGGTATCACTCATTGGTCAGCAAAGTCTTGTTTTGATGACTCAAGCTGAGTGTTTTCTCTCTTGCCATCTTGGTGTCTTGAAATAGGATGAGCGAGAAGTGAATCTGCCTGAGAAACTGAGCGATGCTGCACACTGATGATAGCCACTTGTAAATCACAATGTAGGCCTGCCCTAAGGCACACCCTGCTTTATTGTCCCTTTTGATATGACCAGTTTTTGTAAAATAACCATTTTTTATTAAATAACACTTGAAACTAGTGATTCAAAACATAATCTCATCAGAAAAGTGTTCACTGTGGTCATAAATTGAGTTAGCATTTGGGTTGTTGTCCCACAGACTTCTGTTACAACCAGAGGGGTCGCCCCCTGCAGGCCATTAGACAGAATGAAGGTTTAAGGCATTTCTACATTGCATTTTCCACATCCAGCTTTTATAGAGTCTACAGAGGGTAGCACCCCCACATAACCTAGAGAAAGGAGCTTTGACACAAGTGGGAAATATTAAAACCTTACAACCACTTCTTAGTGTTAAAACCTAAAAAATTTAAACCAGCCAATGAAAACAAAGCCTGAGTGTAAAATTAATACCAGAGAGACATTGATCCCACGTGGAAATCGAACTAGGGTCTCTAAAGTGAATGATGAATGACTTATGCCACTGCCATCACTTTCTCCATCCCAAAGTGAGCTTTGTTGCTATTTAAAATGTAAGCATTATAATTCATTTCCATGAAAGTGAATGCATAGATATAATGTGTGAGTATTTCACTGACTGATTTCACTCTGAGACCATGGTTCTCTGCCATAAAACGGGGAGGAGTTGTTGCCCCAAGCAAGGGAGTTCATGAGTGATGGAATGGTGAAGTGTGAGATGGACCTCTGTACGACACCACTGTGGTGAGCCAAAAGACAAAACTTTCAAATGGTTTCATTTGATCTAGTTGAACATCCTGTCATAAGATGTCATCACACAAGTAATTTCATGAAATTTCTTCTCCCCTACATACTCCATGACCAACTGTAAGTGGTATTACTGAAAAGTGGAAGCGTTTAGGAACCAGAGGAACTCAGCCATGAAGTGTCAGACCATGTAAAGTTACAGAGTGGTTAAACTGCCTATTTAGGTTTTCAAGAGTATTTCATAAACTACCTTCAGACAGCTTGGCAGCTGTTTCATAAACAAGGTAAGAAAATCCACATTCATATACAATATTCTTTGTTTAGAATATGTCATCAATAGACTTGAATTTATTTGAATTTGAATTTAAAATCTGAAACATTCGAAATATTAGCTGATTTGGAGACACTGGACCCTCTCTTATCAACAACGAATGCTTTTTAAAGTTAAGCTGTGGTAAACATATGCTTTATTAAAAAAAAAAAAAAAAGACTTTTACTTCGTTTCAGGAATAAGATGAAGTTGAATTTATGCAAAGACCTGTTGAAGTATCAGCTGTGCAACATCAGGTTCTTGAAGGGCAGGTGAGTCACCACTGATGGCAAAGATGAAGCTAAGTAACTTTCAGTTGGTCATTGTGCAATATCCTGATTCACTGGAGGTAAAAACCAGGACTAATAGGAGTAGGAGGTCCTGAATTATGAAAATTTTATGTAAATAGGCTCCAAAATGGCCTGTTAGACTGGAAGAAAAGATGGAGTTTCAGAAGTCTAAAGAATTTTTTAAAATTAATAAAATGTCACTGCAAATAGCTATGTGCTGTTTATTACAGCTCATTTTCTGGAAAATGGACTGTACCAGATTTTTGAAGGTGAGAGGAAGATTGTGGTCTTAGTAAAATATTGGAAATGTTAGCTATTTGAAGGACAAGCCATGTTTCTTTTTATTAAAAATTATGCATGCACCAAAGGGCTCCTGAATGTGCTGCATATCAAAAGAAATTATGTTTTAATGTTATCTCCAGTAAAGGTAAGTATTTCTTCAAGGTTGTAGAAAAATAGTTAAGAGACTACAAACCTCAAATTAAGTACATACATACATTAAAAAAATGGCAAGAGTATCAGGTCATACATTATTTCTCACTAATGTATAAGCTGCACAGCTGGTGTTTGGAAGGTTTTATGCTTAGTGTGGTTATTGAAGAATGCCAGTTACAGATGGTCAAAAATAAGAATCTTTACTCAATTTTGATGTATTTTAAATTGCGGAACTATTTTTTCCCCCCATTTTGATACATTCACTGCATTTTTCATTTCAATTTTGATTTGATTTCCTAATTCTGGGGGACATTTTTGTTCATAAGCCCAGGTGGACTGGGTTATAGTTGCACATATAAGTTGTCATTTGACTGCAACGTGCCATTGGGAGAAATAACTGTAAAGTCAAGACATCTTCTTCCCACTGGGGGTGAAATGACCTCACTTAAGCAGCACTTCCTCATCATGACACGCTCCTCCTTCAGTCATGGTCACTGTAGTAATAATTACGTGTGAGCCAGAGTTCCCCATTTGCCTTGTGGGAGTCACATATCTGCTTCACAGTCACCGAGCGCGGGATTCCCTCAGGGACATACTGATATGCAGAGCGTCAGTGGGTCTGATGGTGCTTTCTGAGATTTATTTTGAATTTGCATAGACTTCAGTGAAGGATGTGCGCTGGGAGAGGAAGGAGGGTAGCTGAGAGAGAGCTTCCATTTGCAGCAGTGATATGGCCTATTTTAGAAATTCAATATCTGTAGTGTGGTTGAGAGCTGGCAGTATAGATGAAGGGAAGGCGATGATGAGACCTTGCACTCAGGGGTAATAACCTCCAGGGAACGTGGGCTGAGATGTAAACTCCAAATAAAAAAAAATGCAGATGTTCTTCCCCATGGATACTCACATGTGCTGATGCTACACTCTCAGAAAATAAAGTACCTTTTTGTACCTTTAGGGGTAAAACAGCTTGTCCCTGGGGCGGTTCTGTCTAAGGTGTTGCTATTGCAACCTTGACAGAGAATATCACCGGGCACAGGGAGAGCAAAATACACAGGATTTGACAGTGCTAACCACTACATCACTGTGCAAAACAGATTTTAAGGTTTCACTGTTTATAAATGAAATGAAAATGGCTAAATGAAAACAGAGAAATTAATATTTTACCTCGTTTATTTTAGTATTTGGCCAAACACAGATTTTCTCCTGATACTGACTGTCTTAAAATCAAGTATCAGAGCAAAATTGTACATTTTCACTGCTTGGGGGCACATGTTCCACCCCATCCATAAATGACTATTTAAAGCATTACCTAGTGCAATTTTAAATATGATCAATTTATCTTCATTTTCATGCTACATACTACAGGCTTTAAGATGGTTGTAATTTAAAAGCTTTTACTTGATCCAGCTGCAAATCTTGGCTAATTATGGATCAAATTACAACCTTCCTTTTATATTAAAAATTCTTAAGAGTTATTGTAAGCCAGCTATGTGATCATTTGCAGAGTTTCAGTCAGGATTTAGAGCAAAGGTTACCAATGATCTTCTTATGGCCTCTGACAGTGGATTCATCTCTGTCCTTGTCCCGTTAGACCTCAGTGCAGCGTTCAGTACCATCGATCACAACATTTTACTACAGAGACTAGAACACACTGTAGGTATTAACGGTACCGTGCTGCAGTAGTTTGAATCATATCTATCTAATAGACTCCAGTTTGTTCATGTAAATGGGGAGTCTTCTTCACACACTAAGGTTAATTATGGAGTTCCACAGGGTTCTGTACTGGGACCAATTCTGTTTACATTATACATGCTTCCCTTAGGCAGTATCATTAGAAGGCATAGCATACATTTTCATTGCTATGCAGATGATACCCAGCTTTATTCATCTATGAAGCTAAATGACAAAAATTAAGTAGTTAAACTACAGACATGTCTTAAAGACATAACGACCTGGATGTGAGGAATCTTGGGAGTCAGGATATGTCCTTCAACATGCACATTAAAGAAATATGTAGGATTGCCTTATTTCATCTGTGCATCAAGGCTAAAATTAGAAAGTGTTTCAGAAAAACTTTCATGCATTTGTTATTTCTAGGCTGGGCTATTGTGATTCATTATTAAGGGTTGTTCTAAAAGCTCCCTGAAAGGATGTCAATTGATCCAAAATGCTGCAGCAAGAGTACTGACAGGGACTGGAAAGAGAGAGCATATTTCCCATATTGGCTTCTCTTCATTTAAATTCATTCATTAAATCTAGAATTTAATTTAAAAACCTTCTCCTCACATACAAGGTCTTGAATAATCAGGCCCCATCTTATGTTAAAGACCTCATAGTACCATATCACCCCAATAGAGCACTTTGCTCTCAGACTGATGGCTTACTTGTGGTTCCTAGGATATTTAAAAGTAGAATGGGAGGCAGAGCCTTCAGCTTTCAGGCCCCTCTTCTGTGGAACCAGCTCCCAGTTAGACAGACACCCTCTCTACTTTTAAGATTAGGCTTAAAACTTTCCTTTCTGATAAAGCTTATAGTTAGGGCTGGATTAGGTGACCCTGAATTATCCCTTAAGACCATTACACACTGAGCATGTTGCGAAAAAGCGAAACGAAATTTCAAATTTTTCGGATCGTTGTGTTTTTGCAGAAAATTCGTCCTCAAAAAACGCACGGTGAATAACATGAAGAACTGGTCCGGATGTTTCTAAACAAGAAAAGGAAGAAACCGAGATTCTGGGTTCATCCAATTCTCACGAGAAGGCAGCAGCAGGGAGAATGTCATGGTTCGATCCAGGAGTTGTAATTGTATCACGACCGCTTTCGTACATGTTTCAGGATGTCAGTGGGGCAGTTTGAGCTCTTGTTGGCAGAGTTGGGACCACATCTGAGAAAGCTGTGTGAAGTAAAACAAGGTAAGGTAAAATTGTGTTATTTTACTATTTGTATATTCAGTACTGGTGCGCGTTTTGAGCTATGAGCACACTTGTTGCCATATGCAGTGATGTGATTGGTCAGATCTATTTATTCTGATCTGAAAAATCAAGCTTGGTTTGAACAAAAAGAAATGCAGCAAATTCATCTATTGAAATTGCACGGTTGGTGTGAATGGCTGCATTAAGAATAGGTGAGTCCGAAAAATATGTTTAACGGACGAAATATTCACACAAATTTTACGTGTCCAGTGTGTAAAGGCCTTTAGTTATGATGCTGCAGGACTTCCCATGATTCACTGTTCCTCAGCTCCCCATGTGTTTATATGCCATCACTGCATGTCATTAACCCTCTCCTGTAGTTTGTGTTATGGCTTTGTCTTTCTATGCTCTCCTTTGTTTTTGCTTCTTTTTCCCCTCACCCTCCCACTGTTTGAGACAGATGGCTGCCCCTCTCTGAGCCTGAGTCTGTTGGAGGTTTCTTCCTGTTAAAGGGAGTTTTTCCTTCCCGCTGTCACCAAGTGCTGCTCTTAGGGGGTCGGCTGATTTCTGGTTTCTCTTTCTAGTATTGTAGGGTCTTTACCTTACTAAAAAGCACCTTTGGAGGACAGCTGCTATGAGCTGGCATTATATAAGTCAATATGAATTGAACTGAATAGATTATGAACAGAAACGGACCTGTGTTGTACTCCTGTTTCTAAGAGTGTAGCCACTGCTTCTGCTATATAAAAGCAGTTTGTAAGTCAGGCTGATTTGCATCGGTACATCTTTTACAACTTTCTGATGGATGTTCAGCATCTGCTCATTTACACAAGATGATCTCTCAGCATGAACCATCATGCTGTGTTACTCCCACTGTCTTTTTGCTGCACGAATGAATCTACAGAACTTTCCCAAATACCACAGATGAAACAGACTATTCAGAGAACATCTTTTTGGGTGGAAGTATCATCCCTGCAAGGAATTTTTTGCACAATATTGTATTATTCATGAATTGTACAGTTTTAATTAAAAACAATAAACAGATGTAGACGACAAAAATCTGCAATATTAGGACAGCTTTCAGTGATGACCCCCTGCAGTTTACATTTTTTGGTGCTGTTAATACATTTCAGACCACATTTTAATCCTTTGATTGTGAATGCCTTTAAAACATTTGATACAGAGAATGAAATTCAGATTGAAAGCCTTGAGATTCCTCAGTGCTGTCCTTCTGTGATGGATTACACTCAAGAATTAATTTTTAAAATCTGTACGTATTTGCAGAGCAGATAATGAGAAGGTTACAACAAGAAAGGGGTTTTCAGAACATCTGTGATTGCTTGAGAGTGAAAAATTCAGTCAAATAAAAATCATCAGTCCATTTTCTATACATACCTTGTTCAGGGTTGCAAAAAAAGGCCAGTGGAGATGGAAGTTTCGCAAAGCCACAGATTGTAATATAGAAAAGCTTTATTAAAAATCTGTTTGCCTTGGGTTCATGATGTATTAATCAATAAAGAGGCTGATCTGTTCAGGACACTAAAATGGATGCATAAGTATCCTGCAGATACAAATTCCTGTTTCTCCCAAACAAATTTATATACATACACATCTTAGCCCATAGTATTAGGCACTAATGTAGCATTATTTTCTCCTTTACCCTCTTTTAACATAAATGACAAATGCATTTATTAGCTGTGGCATTATGAATATATTTTCTTTTTGCTCTGTATTTTGTCTTCCGCTTGCATTTATTATAAAAGAATATGCACAGTAAATGTGGGCAGGTAGCAGGGTTCCCTTTGATGAATAATATGGGAGATCTCGGCTTTCAGACTCAAAATAACCTTATGTCATCCTTAGTTTTTCTCCAAGCCAACAAGTCAGTCAGTAATTTAATAAAGACCTCAGATTTCTGCAGAGGTTTACCCAAAGTAAATCCAGGGAAGATATGGTGAATGTTGAAGAGCTTAACAAATACTTCTGGAGCACCTGGAAGTGGAAGTCATTGGAAATGCATTTTTAGACTCTTACATTAAATTTAAGCTGACTGAAATGCTTTTGTCAATATGTTGACTTTTAAATAAGAGTCTGCAGCCATGCTGTGAGATGTGTGAGCCTGCACAGGTGCTGTTACCAAAATGCTTGGTCAGTTTAGCACCGAAGTGTGCTAACATTTTCCAATTAGTGATAGTAGCGTAATATCTTGGTAACAATACAGCATATTGTATATCTGGATGACAATACACAGTATGGTAAAAAAAAAAATCAGGTGGTAAAGAAACTGTTAATACATATTTTAAATGTCCAATACACCAAAATAAAATGCCAGCCATCCATTTTGTTCTGCTTATCCACTTCAGGATTGTGGGGGTGCGGATGGGCTACAGCGAGAGAGGGTGCACATGCAAACTCCACATAGAAAGCCTGCCAGATAGTTGACTCAAACCCAGGACCTTCTTGCTGTATATATAAATATAAAATATAACAAAATGGTCAAAGAAAATCAAATACTCTACACATGAAGATACTAAAACTGAATGTACATATGGTGTGGGGCGACATTATTGTAAAGGATGTAAGGCTCTTATATCTTTGAAAATTCAATTCAATTCAATTTTATTTATACAGTATAGCGCCAAATCACAACAACAGTCGCCTCAAGGCGCTTTATATTGTAAGGTAAAGACCCTACAATAGTACAGAGAAACCCCAACAATCAGACAATCCCCTATGAGCAAGCACTTGGTGACAGTAGGAAGGAAAAAACTCCCCTTTAACAGGAAGAAACCTCCGGCGGAACCAGGCTCAGGGAGGGGCAGCCATCCGCTGTGACCAGCTGGGAGTGAGGGGAGGAAGACAGGACAAAAGACACACTGTGGAGGAGAGCCAGAGATTAATAATAACTCATGATTAAATGCAGAGTGGTGTATAAACACAGAGAGTGAACAGAGGTGAGAGAAGGAAAAACCCTCAGTTCAATTCTGGATTTAACAGGGAGCCAATGAAGAGAAGCCAATATGGGAGAAATATGCTCTCTCTTTCTAGTCCCTGTCAGTACTCTCACTGCAGCATTTTGGATCATCTGAAGGTTTTTCAGAGAGTTTTTAGAACAGCCTGATAATAATGAATTACAGTAATCCAGCCTAGAAGTAATAAATGCATGAACTAGTTTTTCAGCGTCACTCTGAGACAGGATGTTTCTAATTTTAGAGATATTGCACAAATGCAAGAAAGCAGTCCTACATATTTGTTTAATATGCGCATTGAAGGACATATCCTGGTCAAAAATGACTCCAAGATTCCTCACAGTGTTACTGGAGGCCAAAGTAATGCCATCCAGAGTAAGTATCTGGTTAGACACCATGTTTCTA
>VUQS01058988.1:25964-41630 GCA_015108495.1 Heterochromis multidens | reverse complement strand
GTTGTTCAGCCCCCCCCCCCCCCCCACATGGATTGTTTACCGCCATGCAGCCAAAAGCTTCACAAATGTGATTCATCAATACTACACGGACTACAAAAGGAAAGCCAGAAAGCTCGCGGTACCAAAAATACTTTCTTGCCTATGCAGAATCTGTTTCATATACCCTGTTTACCCTTGTTTAAGGGGCAAGGTGACAGCACATGCCCTCTCCAGGTGAAGGAGCTTCTCCTAGCCTGGAAAAAGAAGCGGTCTTTGACCTGAGTGGCAAGTGACACTGCAGTTAGGCGGGTGCCATAAAGTGGTAATCTGTGCTGTGCCTTATCACCATGGTAACATGCGTGCCAGCGAGTACTGTGGATGGCAGGGTGCGCCTTTCACGGCATCGCTACACCCCTCTGACTCACTCACACACAAAACACACACGGCTGTCATTATTACAAAACCTGATTGCAAAACATCATTAGTAGAATGCCAGACTGTGCTGCTGCCAAGCTGGCTGTCATGTTGATCCCAAACCCGTAGACAGGTCTGCAGAAAGGATAGCCAGTATGGGAGGGAATCACTGACAGCTCCATTTCTCTCCACTCCACTTTTCATTTATTTGGTTTCTCCGATCCATCTTTCCCCGTCTTCTTGACACCTCGCTTCCATCCGTTGTAATAGCTCATCTTCTTTTTTCTGTCATTTAACCTCTTCTCTCTGATCTAGTCTTTTAAAATCTCTCTGTGTCTCGGCCAGCTGGCATCAGGACGCAAACCTTCCTCCACCGTGGCATAGTGTCAGGCCCAAGAGGGCAAGAGAACCAAAGACAGGGGGAGGAGGATGAGTACAGAGAAAGCAACAGTGAGAAAAGAGGGAAGAGGGAGTTCGAGGAGGTGAAAAGGAACAGCATGATGACAGGTGACGACAGCAGGTGTACAAAAACAGCTGAGTGGACCAAAAATACAGAGAAAGGAAACTGAAAAGAAACAATGAAACCAGATAACAGATAAGTGAATAAAAGAAGGTGACCGACGGCATCTTTTCTTTCTTTCCTCTTCTTCCCATTTCATCCCATCTTCCAGTAATCACAATGATGCATCACCAACATTCTTCAGTATTTGCATTTATGTGCCTGACACAGATTTATGCAGCTGAATTCACTGTTAAGAATATGCACATAAGACCACTGCTGCTGTATGTAAACATTCCTATAAAGACGTCTCTGCTCTGGGCCCTATACTACGAAGCCGGATTATCCAGGTAACTTCAGGGTTAACCCTGGGTTTTCTGTACTACAAAGGTGGTTCACTTCTTACCAGGGTAAATCACCATGGTAACTTATGCTGTGAACCTAACCTGCTCCGGAGCAGGTTAAAGATCAACAGGTATGAATGACAGCATACTGACCAATCAGTTTTTCAGAAAATAGCGTCACCATTCCTGGAAGATCCCTCGGACTTAAAAAGTTTTTTTAATTCCTGTAATGTTTTATGTTTCCCTGATGAGCATCAGTAATAAATATATATTTTTAGATGCAACTTCATTCCTTGATTTTTTTTTTCCTGTTGGCAGCAAACCGTTTTACAACTGTTTTATTGTTCTATAAGCATTTATATCTGATCCTAAAACAAGACACCTACACTGCTGACCTCATATCAAATTTGTACGTAGACTAAGTTTAAATTCTATTTTTATATTTAAGCTTTACTCTCAAACCCTTAAACAACACTGAGTTTGCAGCTGAGAGAATAAAAACTAACTCTGTCAGGAGCAGAGTTTCAGTTTCAAATCGTCTGGGAGCGCCACGTTTTCACCGATTCTTTTATTTACAACATGTTTTAAGTGCAATATAAATTCTCTGCTGGGTGAATATGTTTTATATGTGCAGCTTGTTAAGCCGTAGTTTACTAAAACCACTGAATGAAGTGCAAACTCTGCATCGCACTGTCATGGGAATGTGCCTGTATTAATTTGGTGATATAGAAAATGTATACAATGTTGTTATACATGATTCTGATCTGCTGCTAAGTCTCTTTTACACTGCTGGAATTGTAGCTGTTCAAACAATAAAATTAAATTCACTTTGATCTGCTGAGAAACTAAAGTGATTTCTACATTTCCTACAGGCTGTGGGACAGTAACCACCATTTTCTGTGCGCTAAATCACCAGATTAACGATTTGCTGCAGCATTCATCTCTTGTCCTTTTTACAACAGTGTTGCATTTTACTGGTATATTTTTTTTTTAATTTTTTATAGATTTTTAATCACCATTTGATAACGTCTCTTGCGTAGGTGGCACTCATAACAATCTTTTATTTTGTGTTAGAATGTCCGTTTTAGATTGGTTAGATGCTGCCAACACCACCCCTTTTTACGTGAACGAGCAGGGGAAACCCTGGGTTAACCTGGCTGTTGATAACCAGCTTCATGTGACCGCTTATCCTGATCGCCAATGTTAGGGTAAGTGAATCCAGATAACGGAAAGATACCCCAGATATGTTGAACGAGCTTTGTAGTATAGGGCCCTGTTTTCTCAGGATCAAGTCCCAGCCTGTTTAAGAAAGTGACCCGCTTCATCAAAACAGGCAGACATCAACAAGTCTGAGTCAGGTACAAAGATGACAAGAATATGCAAAAGGTAAGATAAGGAGGTTTCACATGTCACAGATGAGTCAAACAGTCTTGTACTTCAAAGACATTTGAATCTATTGTAAACATAAACAAGACATCAGTGAAGGAGAAGTATTGTGAAAATATATATACATCATGTGCTTTGACTGAACAATCAACAAGTTTGATTTAGTAGTTTGTCCCTGTGTTTTGATGTAGCTCAGAGTGTTGTGATATAGACGCTTCATTTATAATTCAGTCTGGGTTTGGTGACCTGGTGAAGTGATGAGAAAGAGCGCTGACAGTGATTTAGGTCAAACTCTTGTTCTAATGGCCAGCCTCGCCTCCCCAGTTGACATAAAGCATATTTGTTGGGTTTACTAAGATGCTTTGCAAGCCTTTCAAAGGTAATCCCGTCCATAATGATGTAAAACCAGAACAAACCTCATAATAAATAAATAAATATTAATTTTCAAATATTCCAATTTTTGATTATATGGTTAAGATGATTCACAACCACTGGGGCAAAATGTTTTGTACATGACTGATTCTGTAGGAGGGCTGTAGCATCATATCTGCCACAACCAGGTTCTTCGGGCTAAGATCAAGAAAAACTATCAGTTTATTATCAGGAAAACACAGAGGAGCTGGGGCCTCACTGTAATCTCCACACTTGGAAAGAAAAGGATTTCTCTGAATTTTGATTTAACAGATCCAATTAACTGGTAGTCCTTTTCCAGGACACCACTCTGACCTACAAGTGTCCATGTAGGTGGCTCTCTCTCTCTATATATATATGTATGTATGTGTGTGTTAGGTACACCTCAACTCACTGCATTTGGGCATGTAGACAGACGACCTGCTGAATGTCTTGATGAATGCTCAATAAAGGAAATCCCAGATAGTTGAAAACACTCACCCAGAAAACACTCATCCAAGTGACTTCTTCAGCCTCAGCTGACTGCAGGTTTCCCAGTTGCATGACGATCAAAACTAGTATCACTGCCTAACAATGAGCCATGAGCTCAATTTCATGATCATTAACATGCAAACTGCCATGAGCATTGATCAATGGTGATGTATGTGTACTAATTACAGACAGTCGGGGAATGGCTGCAATCACATTGCAAGATGGTGAAAGCTGTACTCTTAGGGTCCCATCCTTGGTTCAATGATGGTCGTTCCTTTTTCACATAAATACCCCACAGCCTACCATTGTTGCTGACCATGTCCATGCCTTTATGACCACAGTGTACCCATCTTCTTCCAGCTGGATAACACACCATATCACAAAGCTCAAATCATCTCAAACTGATTTCTTGAACATGAACCCCAAACCTATTCATCAAATTTAAACTAAAAGTAGCAGAACAGGCCCATTTCATCATTATTCACCTGTCTGTTCACAGGACGTATCAATGCAGGATGAGATGATAGGAAAACTGGCACAAAAAGCCTCTGTCAGAGGTGTATGAAAAGTCTTCTAAAAACATGGTCAATTTTGGCAAACGTCCTCAGTGTATGCTAAAAGTTAATATTTAACTTATCAGTTAAAGCCATCTTAACTCAAGGTCCACTTGCTTTTTCCAGAACTGCAAACAGAACCTCATGATCTTCATCAGGGGATGGAGTTTGCTTAGTTGAGTCACCTGATGATAATCAGTCATCTCCATCACAAGTGAGTGAATATACAAATATGAACACCACAAGGTATCCAGGACAGGGACCTTTAATTAAGATCATGTCAGACTACCTACAGCATCATTTCAGAGCACAAGAAACCTACTTTGACACTCGATCTTAAAAAAAAAGAAACAGCCCAACGGACTTACCTTAGGCTCCATGGAGATGAAACTATGGCGACCACGGCTGGACAAAGTCGACCTCTTAATAGTCCGACTATGGAAGAAGTGATAGTGGTCTTTAAGATCCCCAATCTGCAAAACATACAAACAGACTTAGTCATATATGTCACCATGATCCCTTTTTCTGCAATAGTCTCCTAAAAAATTAACTCCTCTGAGAATAACACTGCTGCTGAGAGCTTTCTAAAGTCAAGGCACGGGCCTCACCATCTTCTCACAGTTGATTCAGTCCCCACTGAGAGCACAACTATTATCCAAGAACCAGCGCACAATGATTGGTTGGTGAACTAAACATTAGCAGCAGCGGAGGTAACGGATGTTGGAGTTATTTCTATGGGAGGAAAATCAAGTTGGACAGAATCTGCAGGACGCATCTGCAAATCACTGGTGAACTTCTTTCCATAGGCCTTCTTATAGCTACTGACATCAGAGGTTCCAGCACTTTGTGGCACCGGTTTTAGTTTTTTCGTTTGTTAATTATTGCAGGGCTCTGTCATTCTTGTTGCTTAAAATATATCGTTATTACTCTTTATGGCGTACGACTGTGCAGAAAGAATATGGGACTGATCATGAACCTACATTTTTGATCACTACTGCACACACTCATCAACAGAAAGGGTGAGAACCACCATAACTTTAAGTACTTTAAAATATTTTTCTAAAAGGTCATCTTCTTGTATCACAATGCCATTTTTTCTATGCTATGTTAATGTTTGTTGTTTTTTCCCATATATTAAATCTGTCAGAGAAAAGGACAAAAGGCAGTAAACTTAAAAAAGTAGGACAGAGAGGGGCAGACAAGTAAAGCAAAAACAGACAAACACCGAGAGACAGGCTGCAAAGCCAGACAAATGTACAGACACACGCACACAAACAAAGACTTTGAGTGACAGAAGATCCACAGGCAGACAATGATAGACGGCAAGCTGCTGGTCGGTGATTAGTTTTAATAATTGATAAAGACCAAACAATCCCTCAGATGATCAAACTGTCATGGCTGCCAAGGGTCCTGTGGTGCGTCACTGATCCATCCGCTGCCACAGAGCCTATCAGATCAGCTTTCAGCGCATGTACGTACACACACACCAAATTACAGATGGATGAAATGAGAAACAAGAAAGTGCCAATAAATTTATAACTTTCAGTATAACTTCTACTCTTCAATGTGCATCTTCTTAACCACTAGAATCTCAACTCAAATAACAGCTCATGATAACAGAGTCTACAAATACGGTTTCCCTTGTTGCTGCAGTTATGACTGTGATTATATGGGCAGGCGTATTACAGTAAACTGAAATTTTATCGTAATAACTCTCAGAGTGAATCACAACTTCAGCATGACTGTTGGGAATTATACAACTACATTCTGCAGAGAAACACTTCATCAGTGATTCATGATGTCTTACTATCCCAAACCTTTTTCACTGGAAGCAGTAAATCTCCATATCATCCATATTTCATGAAGAATAGTACCAAGAAATGCCAAAAGGTGATGCACGTTTTCCCTTTGGACTTGGTGTTTCATACCTGCGATTTACCACACTAAATTACAGGTTCATACTTCACCTGAAAAAAATAAAAATAAAATGTGATTAAGACTAATGCCTCGTATCCACATTCAGCAACAGGACAAAGATGTCCAAAGCACAGTGGGTGAGACACTGCAGTCTCACCCACTGTGGAATCGCTCTATATGTTTGCCACCTTCTTGCTTCGCGATACAAATGCTGCAGCCTTATCACGGCTTCTCGGATGAAGTGAGATCGAGGACCTGGATATTCATTTAACTTTGCATTTGTATTTGCAAACAAATGTGCAAAGATTGAGCCGACTACTGGCACCAACTTTGTCTCCATCCCCCTCTTACCTAGTAACCCTTACACTCCAGTCCAAGAATAAGATAACCAGTTGTGTCTCAGGCTTAATCAAATCAATTAGTATAAAAATAAAACACTGATTGTTTTATGTGTTATCACGGACATTTGGATGATTAGCTTTGTCAAAAACAATCAGCATTTATGGGCACAAACCTAATAACCTCTAGAGCAACAATGCACTGTTGCCCTGATGCCTTTAACAAATGATGCATCATTGCTACAAACTGTACACGCAATTGAATAAGTTGTTGACACATAAACTTCCTGCACATGCCTGGCTTTAGATTATGACCAGTGGCTCTCACAGGCTCCGAGTCCTCTCCCATCTCTTCAAAACACTAATTTTAACAGATATCCACGTCTGGGGCCTTGTCAGCTGATTTAGACTCAATTTGGGCCAGTGTCTTAGTCTGGGAAGGGGGCTCCATGGTTAAGAGGATTACCCAGAATTCCCCAACGAGGTGCTCCCTCTCTCCATGCCAACTCTTTTCATCCATCCGTCCATCTATCGTCCCTTCTTTCACTCCCTCCTTCTTCCATCTCTCAGTGTGTGGTTATCTTTGTCTGTGTTCCTCTTTCCAACCCTGTGAAGAAGACTATATTGTCTGCCACACTTTTTTCTATCCATTCATCTTTTTTTTTTTCCCCTCTCTAACCGCTCTTCTTCCCTTCGCAACTTTAAACAGCGTCTCATTTAGCGGGCATTTCTAAAATTATTTCATTACCAGCCCCGGCAAGTTTATTTAGATTTACAAACACTTGGCAGAAACTTCTAAGCCGTCTCATCTTAAGTTCATCGTGCACATACATCAGTGCTGCACTGACATCAGCAGGAAAGGAGGGTGTCAGAGTTCACATTAGGCAACCAAAAGTGTGCTGTTATCGCTCCCATGGGAGCAGCTTTCAGCTGACCCCCAAACCAGGAAGTGAAGTAAAAACTTGTCTATGAGGTGTCAAAGTCCAATGAACCTTCCCATATTGAGATGGAAATTAGGGCGAATGGTGGGGGTTGGAGGCGACACTACACACCACAGGAAAATTCCTATGGGGGTGGTATGGAAAGGGGGGGGTATGGAAGAGGGGGGTTCCACACATTAGTTCCCATCAAAGAGAGGGGATAAACGAGGCCATTAAGGCCTGCTCTCTAGGGTGTATGGTGGGTGGGCAGGCTGGATAAGGTGGAGGGGTGGTAGGGGGGCGGGGGTTCAATAGCTGTTGACTGGGCTACCCCACAACAACCTGTCAGAATGGCCCCCTCTGTTCCATGCTGTCTTCATGTCGGCCCCTGGCAAGTGCAGGCTTGAACTGCCCAAGTAGTTCAGTCGTATGTGTGAGGTCCACATTTGTGTGCTGTGTCTCTTTTGTCCAAAAAGAACACATCACTAAAACTTTAACACTTTGTAAAAGCACATTTAGACAAAGTTAACAGATAAATTCCTCATCCTCCACCAGTGCATACTTGTGTTTACCAATAAAATGACATGACATGAATAGAAAGAGACAAATTTTAAGCCAGTGTCTGTGCATGTATGTTATTCTTCACCAGATGTAGCCAGGAGTTATTTTAGACCATGTTAAGCAATGGCACCTGCTTTTGGCCTGACATGTCAGATCTAATCGATATTGCAGGGCCTTGAACAGTGGAGATATGTACACTTAAAAGAAAAACAACAATAAAAACAGCTTGACCTCCCAAAATTGTGGGTACAGATACAATGCTCATCAGCCCCGATTAATAGCAGGAAAACTGGAAAGAACATGTTAATATAAAATAAATTAGTTTTGTGTTAGGACTTCCCTTTTTCCCCCCTAGGCTCAGCCAGAGGGGATTCTTAAGTGAAATCTTAAATGACACACACACAGTACTACTAGAAGTCACTTCCAAGCTCATAAACCAAACAGCACCACTAGCCCTCTCACTTGGGTGGCAAAACGACCAAGCACATGAGACTTTTGTGGAAACACAGGGAAGAGGCACCTGTTGTGCCATCCTGCAGCTGGTCTTCTTTCTTTGTTCCTTAAAGCTTCTCCTTTCCTGGTCTGGCTCAGAAAGCTACAGCAAGAGTTGAGAGAAGCTGCGTTGGCTCAGGTTTGGACTTCACACTTTTGAGGTTTAATCGCGCACCTTTGTCGACTGGGAAAGGGGATAATAAGCCCACTTTTAAGTGTTGACGAAAACACAGAGACACATAAATTTGAGGCAACTTTGACTGGATCATTTAGCAATAAAACACCTACCTGTCCCATGTTCCTATAGCCGTATTTTTCCGCTATCCGGTCAGCCACCTCAGGTCCCCCGGCTATCCTGACTGCCCAATGGTTGGTGTAAATCCGAGCTTTGCACGGCGGGGACGCAAAGCCGAGATAGAGCGCCAGGACGCATAGCAAGCCTCTTCTCCAAGCGGCGTTGTGGACCATCTTCCCCCCACTTTTAAACAGACTCTTCTCCTCCTCCTCCTCAGCCGACCAGGCAAACAACCAAACTTCTCTTCTCGCCGAGAGAGACTCTCATAGAAACACAAATATCCCGGCAAAAGCACTGAGAGAGAGAGAAAGAGAGAGAGAGAGAAAAGGGGAAGGAAAGGAGCCCCGGAGAGGAAAAATACACCTTATCTTCAAACCTCTCTTTTCCACATGGGAGAGTTGGAAGTTTCGTGCGTCTTCTCTCTATTCCCCTTTCTCTCTCTCTTTTTTTTTTTTCCACGGTGGACGAGAAGGAAGTGTGCGTATGTGAGCGCTGTGCGTATTTTGCGCGCAAGTTCGTGTACGTGTGTGCGCGCAGAGCTCCTCAAAGCTGATTTCTCCTTCTCCACGAACAACTCGGATATTGGTCGTTCAGCTCATCGGGCTTTCATGTGGCGAAATGGCTACAGCGCCTCCCCACAAATAACTAGCTGACACTCTGGAGAGTAGAAACAACTCAAGCCGCGGGGTTTCCCTGCCGAGCTCCGCTGGGTCTTAAAGACACTCAGCTTGGATCCGCCGCTGTCCGTCTGTCTGCCAGACGCAGCTCAGGGAGGGGTCAAACCGGGGGCTAGAGAGCTGCAAGGGATTCCTCCAGGAGGCCCTCCTCCCCGGGGAAAATTAAGATTTATTTACCTCAAAGTTAACTGGAAGTTATAATAGTCAAACTGTATTTTGAATGACTTTTGATTTGGTCATCAATTGACTGACAAAAGACACAATGACTCCAAACAGTGAACATATCTGCTACCATGATGTCTACCTTAGGGTAATTTTCCATTTCACAACTAGAACAAGTACCCCTGGGGGTACTTCTGTCGTATCCTGGGGGCTAAGTAGACAAACTGGTCAACTAGTAGTTTAAAAAACAAAAGAACCTTTTTTAAATACGCGATCCTGAGCAGGTTTAAGCAGAAAAGGTAGCAGTTAACTAAAAGGAGTGCTTAAGCAGTAGAAAGACACAGGTAAAATAAATGGATAAATTATTTAAAATATTATTAATTGTTAAAAGTTTTTTTTAACTGGGAAAAACACAAGTAAGAAATTTAAGTAATGAGAAGTATCTCACAAAATGCTTATCATTTATATATTGTTTATATAAAATATATAACTATGGGTATATGTTTTATGTAAGTATGGAGATTGTTGCCTAAACTAGGCATACTTTTATATATTAGCTAACAGTTTAAATAGACAGCCAAAATAATTGGATAAATTATTTTTAAAATATCAATAATGGTTAAAAAAAAAAAGTGGGTAAATTAATTAAATAGCTCATTAAAATTATGAATAATATACATTTTTAGCTAAGTATGGCTGAAGTATGCATAGAAATTTAAAACTGTTATCTAACAGTTCGTGTGTAATTTGGCATACCTCAGCCTTTCCTCCCTGTTTCCCTTCCTTAAGAATGGCTACTTTAAGTGCAGTAGTAACTAAGAGTAGTGAATGAGTGGCTGTAATACTAAGCCAGACCTTTCACTAAATGGCAAACTGAATAAAATCAAAGAGTAAATGTTTGAAAGTAGATCAGATCCACTTTTAAATCTGAGAGGTGGTGTTGATGAGGTGGTGTTGATGAGGGGGTTCTTGAGTCCCTGTGACAGTGCTTTGGGAGTGAAGATGAAACAGAACGAATGACCCCAAAAGTGACTGTACTATCAACAGATTGCCTTTTATATCTGCTTTCTTGGTTGTGTGATTCGTGTGGTTGTTAATCACAAAAAATCACTGACAAATTACTAAAGGTACTAAGAAACATGTTGAGACTCTTCACTGGAGTTGGTATGATGTGCTACGCTTTTTAGATTGTGTAAATAAAAAAACAGGAGTCTACGCTTTACATCTGGCGACTGGGATGGTAGTGCTGTTTTCGAACCATCGACCATTTCGCAACTTTTACCTGACTGACAGATATTTATATATTTGCTTGTGTATCACATTTCAAAAGCTGTGGTGTTTTTCCCTTACTTTTCACCCTGAAAAGTTCACCAGTTAACAAGATGGTGCATTATACTTTGGATGCTGCTCATTTTTCCTGCACCTTGAAATCTGCTTTTGAATGCAAGCTTTGTCAGTCTCTCTGGCCAATATTGACACAGACATGCCAATGTAAAGCTGAGCAAACTATGACCTCCACCTCAGCCATCATCCAATGAGAAACAACCACAGACATGTTAATATTATATATCCAGAATGAAAATAATCTTTTTATTTACATAAAACACCTAATCACCCTTTTAGTTTTATCGGTTTGATGATTCTTTACATCCTGATTAATGGTTTACTGTGTGGATTGTTTATAAAATATCTTGGATTAGTTCGCTTGAGTTGGGTTTGCTTTCAGCTAAATCCTTGGACATGAGCTCAGCTGTCACTTTACTGTATGTCAGGGTTACGTGCCAACCTCCAGTTAGGCATTCTGCCCTTCATACTGGTTTAATGCACATTTCCCCCTCAATCATTGAAGCTCTAGATGTCATTCCCCCGAATGCAGCCCAGGTCAAAGCCGGCTGAACGCTGTCATCGTGGAATGTGCCCGGTATTGAGCCTTTCATTCAAGGTCTTTGTTGATTGATGGGTTTTTGTTTTGCAGCAATTTCCTGGTGACGTCTCTGTTCGCACTGAAAACTCTGTTCTGCGTGGTACACAAGTAAAAATCAGCATAATTGCACTAATTGCAGCCATTTTCTTGCTGAATGGAAACCGCTGTCACATCTCACAACAAGCGGGAGGACAAGAACATCTCATGGCCCCCCAGATGGAGATGAAAGGGAGTTAAAAAAGCAAATCCAGTGATCGTCTTCCATTCAGCTGGATGACGGGTTTGTAATTTAAAGATTTAAAAAAGAAAAGGAGAGGAGACAAGATGCAACAGAAATTGATTTGAGTATCAAAATTAAGCACCCAGCTCACGAGGCTGCCTTGAGCACCGGGGCCTCTGGTTTCCATTCAGGTCTTAACTGTCGTGATATCCTGCATGACAGCTTCACAGCTCCCAGAGTTTCTCCAGGGAGAGAACCGAGTGAACCCCAACAAAACGTCTTTGTCAACATCTGAGAGCGGAGCGGTCACACGAGTGTCAACAAACACTCAGAGGGGCATTCCTGTGTGCATTCCTGTGCCTCTTCAGTGGAATAACAGGGTGAATCGCGTGTTTGAGGCCAAACACAACTTGGAAAAAAACTCCATGATACAGTACAATGGAAGGCCCCAACAGGAAACCGCAGCCAACAAGCTTCATTCACCGAGGACACAGCTAATTTGTTCATTCAGTATTGAGCCCATCACTTCTAGAAGGGAGCGTCCCACATGATTTTTCTTTCCATCAAGACAGGCGTGTTATTAGATGTAAGCTCCTCCTTAAATGTGTCCAAACAGCTTGTTAATGTCTCCTTATTCTGTCATTGGTTTTGCATTCCTTTCCTCTCTAGATGTTCAGCTTTTTTGTGCTAAACCCGAGTCTGTTCTTTTCTTTCCTTCATGTACCTTTATGTCCCCTCAGTTATTCCCCATGGCTCCTTATCGTCTTCCGTGTCTGTATCTCTCTGGGCGGGCTTCCAGGGAGCTGGGGCTAGCCTTGTAACTTCACTTTGACCTTTGACCTTATTGCTTTAGGCTCCTGCACTTAGGCCACAATAGCACCTGCCACTCACCAACTTTCTCTCCTCTCTGTCCTGCATCTTATCCTCCCATATAACCATCCTTTTCCTCTTCTCTTCACACTTTCCTTTGTCAGACACATTCCAGGGTTATATAGGCTCCTCTGGGTGTTCGCACACACTCTCTACATTCACTGGAGACAAATTTTTTGGGGGGGATAGAGAGCTGTATAGCTAAAACTTTGAAGGCCTGAATTTATAAATGCTGTCATGACCAGTTTTCTGTACTTATCAATCAAGCAAAAACCTCAACCACCTCACGTTTAGACATGCTCATGCAGAGGTCAGCTCATGCTTGTTTGAGCATTTTTTGTTTTAATTATGTCTTAATTAAGAAATTATTATTGTGTTTCATCTTCTTGTACCCCACATATGATCTGCCTCAGCATTGAACCATAGGTGCATGGATGTAGGACCTCTGGACCTCTGGAAGCAGGAAGCTTGTAGAATCAGGCTTGTTCCAGTAAATCCCACAGACTGGGATCTGGGATGTTTGGGAGCCCTTTGAACACCTTTGTACTTTGTCATGTTACACAAGCTATTCCTGAGCATTTTTTTCAGTGTCACGGGGCACTTTGAAGTGCCATGTGGAGCATGTCAGGTTGGTACATTGATAAAAACTGAGTGTTTACCAGTAAATTCTTGCATTGTAACAAAATGGTTGATTTTCCCTTGTCAGTGGTTTTAAAGTTGATGTATTTCACCAGCACCCAGAACAATGTTAAACAGTCAAAATATTTTGATTTTCATAAGTGGATTTATTTTACATGTTCCTGTAACAGTGATCCACCTGGTCTGGGCTCCTGGGTGAAGTCTGTGTATGGCGTGGATCTGATATTTAACTACACAGGCCATAGTTATATACTGCCACCTGGTGGTGATTGATAATGTTACAATCAATCAACATTTTCAACCTCCATGCGTTCACCTCTACAAATCAGAATTAAACTTCATCACTTAATATACCATTCAAACACCAACCATAAATCAACTTAGCTATTAAAAAAGGTGCAGAATTTGCTGGGAATAACCTTGATGAACTTGATCAGAAAATTAAATGTCTCAAAACTGTGAGATTGCAGCGTTTTGCCTCAAGGGCCCTGAGTGACATCATGGTTTACCTTTAAAAATGTCTTGTTCTCTTAATTTTTTTTTACTTATCCCCTCTTAATGTGCATCAACGCGTGGTACTGCACAAATTCAACCATCATTTTCTCCATTTGCAGGTTTAAAATAAAAAGCAGAATCATGAAAGGACAAGATTAAATATAAGATCATTTTAAACATGTGCATCTGTTTAATCAGCATTCCTTTGAGCCTTGATTAACATCACAGAGTTTGTATTTCATGGGAAAAGGAAAAGGAGTCCTATGATGGATTCACTGTAATCAGAGCCACCTGTGTCTTGCTCAAGCTGGGCCACCATATGGCCAACTGGCTTAAAAGACTATTGCAGAGGACAGAGTTACACTGACCAGATTACAGAAAATGCTAAACTTCAGTTTCAGGGACCTACTCTGTTTTTGAAAAAATGGATGAGTCATTTCACAAAACCTTTCAAAATTCAGAGCAGAACCTAGAACTTGAAATAAAATATTTTTCCCTGGATTCTCATGGAAAACTGTCAAGGATCTGCCAATCATTTACTGAGTTGTAGCTTACAGGTGTAAATTAGATCAATTAGATTCTGATACTTCCAGCTGCACCCTCCCCCAACCCAACCCAACCCAACCCAACCCAACCCGGCTTTACACCAGATGCCCTTCTTGATGCAAACCCTCTCATTTGTCTGAGCTTAGGATCACCTCAGGATGGGTTTGTCTCCTCGTAGTCTTGAACCCAGGTTTAACCACTGCACCATGGAGCCAACTTGGATCAATAGTTCTGCTGCAATTCAATTCAATTCAATTTTATTTATATAGCGCCAAATCACAACAAAAGTCGCCTCAAGGCGCTTTATATTGTAGGGTAAAGACCCAACAATAATACAGAGAAACCCCAACAATCAAACGACCCCCTATGAGCAAGCACTTGGCAACAGTGGGAAGGAAAAACTCCCTTTTAACAGGAAGAAACCTCCGGCGGAACCAGGCTCAGGGAGGGGCAGCCATCCACCGCGACCGGTTGGGGGTGAAGGGAGAAAGACCTGCAGAATAAAGATTGTAGATATCAACTGTTTAGGTCTTTATTAAGAGTCATTCATTGTCACTGCATGGCAGCAAGAGGAAGAACACATTATTTTACAATAATTACCCATTTTTAGTAGCAATGTTTGGGTTTTTAAGGCTTTTTTTCTCTTTTGCTTTCTTAAAATGAAAATGTTTAGTTGTTTGATCATGTGATTAGTCAAGATTCGTTTACTGTAATGCAACATCCATCCACCCATCCTTTTCTGCTTATCCAATTCACAATGGTGGGGTTGTGGCTGGAGCCTATCCCAGCTGACACAGGGTGAAAGGTGGGGTACAGTCTGGACAGGTTGCCAGTCTACCACAGGGTCAACACAGACAGACAATCATTCACACTTACAGGGAATTTATAAACATAACCCACACATGCCTTTGGACTTTGCAGTCTCTCTCCAGCTTCCTGTCAAACTCCACACAGAAAGGCCCCAGCCGGCAGGTGGATTCAAACTCTGAACCTTTTTGCTGTGAGGAAATGGTGCCAACCACTTCACCACTGTGCTGCCAATAATTATCAATTTTTCCACTGGTAATGTTTGTGTTTTGAGGGCTTTTTTTTTTGCTCTTAAGTTAAAAACATTTAGCTGTTTGGTTACATGATTATTCAAGATTCATACACTGTAATAAACATATCCAAAACAATTAAGGCCAAGACTATGATAAATAGTCTTTTAAATCACAGTCAATCTAAGCAAATAAGACACTGACAATTAACCTTAAAACTAGAGTCTGAACATATAGGGCAGTCTAGAAAAACCTCTCTGATTAACTGGCATAAATGTATATAAAAAAACAAGGAGTCAAATTCCAACTGCTCAGAACTTTATTCGAGAAAATGAGGGTTAAAATTAAATTAAAATATAAAATTTAGATGGGCAGGTCTTTCTTTAAAAGGAACAGACACTGGGAGAGTAGGCAGCTCTCCAGAGGAAAGGAGAGAAGAGGGAAAGACAGGAAGCTACAAAATGAAGCTCAGAGGGACGAGCCCGGCCATTCAGGAAGTCATGTATAAAAAGGAA
>VUQS01058977.1:0-10155 GCA_015108495.1 Heterochromis multidens | reverse complement strand
CTGAACTCTCAGGGACTAGACTGACACTCACACACACACACACACACACACACACACACACACTACCTCTCCTATGTTTACAATATATGACATTCATTGCACTGTTCAATTGCACAGCAGTACTTTGAACTTTTTCTGCACCTTACATTTCAAATCATCTCACTGGTTAGCTCTGTCTGTATATCTTCCATGTTGTCTACATGTTTTTGTTAGTCTTAAATGTTCTTTTTGCACTGTCTGTGTCCCATGTTTGCACTTGTTCGCACTTTATGTAGTTAGTCTATGTCGCACACGCACACGTCTCACTTTATGTACAGTCTGTAACATTGTCATAAATGTTATATGTAGCACCTGGTTCCGGGGAAACGTTGTTTCGTTTCACTATGTACTGTATAACATGTATGTTGCTGAAATGACAACAAAGCTCACTTGAACTTGAACTTGAGAAAGACAGAGCTCTGTTGATCTTGGTGTATATCTGCAGACATGGTGAGTAATACATGCTTAATAGCCTTACCTGTACCAGCAGGAAAGCACTGAATTATATCAGAATCAGAATACTTTATCCTATTAATTCCAGGAGGAAATTGTTTTGTTACAGATGCTCACTTTAAATATAAATATGAAAGACAGGAAATGTAAACTCTCTATATAATTTTTTTTATAAGTTTAAAACTAAGGCTCTTGAATTAAAATGACATTTTCCTTTTTAAACAATACTATGTATAGTAATGACAAGTCTTGATGCATGCTCAATCATCCAGGTAAGGAAATCCCAGAAAGATGATTTTGTTCATCTGGGCACACACAAACAGAGTAATATAGTATGCGCTGTTAAGTGCCAGGAGGATTGCAGTGATACATCGGGGAAACCAAACAACCTCTGGCTAAGCGGATGGCACAACACAGAAGAGCTACCTCGTCAGGCCAGGACTCTGCAGTCTATTCACACCTACGGGCCAGAGAACACTCTTTCAATGATGAGGATGTACACATCCTGGACAGGGAGGAATGCTGGTTTGAACGGGGAATCAAGGAGGCCATTTATGTGAAAAATGGAAAGACCATCTCTGAACCAAGGAGGGGGCCTAAGGGTACATCTGTCACCATCTTACAATGCTGTGATTGCAGCCATTCCCCAACTCTCTGTGAATGGTACTCATGGCCATTGATCAATGGTAATGACAATTAATGGTCATGAAACTGACCTCACGGCCCATTGATAGTCAGTGGTGCTAGTTTTGCAGCTGTACTGTTTATAAGGTTGGGGAAGCCTGCAGTCCGCTGAGACTGAAGAAGTATAGTAATGACAGAAGAAGTGAAAACAGTCCAGATGTCATAAACTCCACAGAACTAGGGCACACAAGCTTTGAGAACCCTGAAGTTCACACCATCAGGGCCTGTAGATTTGCCTGAGTTAAAGCTCATCAAGCGTAATTTAGGGTCCCACAAATGTGTCCGTCTGTGTACACATTTCTGTTCGGACAGCAAGCGGAGAGTGCAGTCCTCCAAAATAACAACAGCATGTTGCTGGACGCGGATGACATATGCTTCTACCGAATTCTGATCAGTTAACATGTGGGCCAGAATAGGGAGCGACAGCGGAGTTCATCAGAAATGGGAGAAGCACAAAACAAACATTAAAGATTAAAAATTACAGCATAAAAAGCACAGACAGTGGCTGCTTTCATTGCTTTCAACACTCTGTTTCACTTCAGCTCTTTGTATGTTATAACTTCGCTCTATCCTTGGCTGGCTGACGGACCAACAATTGCACAAGCAAAAGTAGCTTACAATCTGGTTGTACCACATATTTTTCACACTGCCTCCATCGACAGTAAACACTCTGCAGTCCGTGAGCGACTGCCATAACCCCCGCTGAACCATAAATTCTGCTTCAGTTGTCTCCTGTTTTAGTCAGCAGTGAAGGTGACTGGAGCAGGAGGACTGGAGATGCCCTGATTGAGATTGTGCAGAGTGCAGTGATATGGTGTCCAAGGTGATGTGGTTAAACTCCCCTGAGGTAGCAATGAATGTACTTGGGTATTCTGTCTGTAACCGGGCTATGGGACCGTGGATGGTGTTAGATGCAGAAGTGGGGCTGGCAGGACCATAAAGCCAATTTGATGACATGAGAGAATTCACAGGATATATTATATGGTCGGAGTCCAACAGCATACAGTTCAATATCTGGGCAACAAATATGCTCTTTGATGTTGATGTGAGCAGGATTACCCCAGCAGTTATTAACAAGAATGGAAAGTCTTCCTCCTTTCTCTTACTGCTAGTGGAGCAGTCTCTGTCAGTATAAAAGCCTTCTATGGACACGTTGCCATCGGGAATATACTGGTGCAGCCATTTCTCTGCGAAGCATAGAAAACTACACTCCTGGTACTCCCACTGACTTTGGGCCAGGGCTGTCAGCTCCTCCATTTTATTCGCCAGTGACTATATGTTCCCATGATGAGAGAGAGGAGAGTCAACTTAAAACTCAATTTCTCCAAAACTCTCTGCTGTCTCACTGCATCATCTCTATTTTATTTCTTCTGCTGTCCATCTCTGCATCCTTGATGTGTTTTTATCCAGGTTTCAGATGGAATCTCCACTGTTCAAACCAACAGCTTCAGGGCGATCAGCTGATCTCTGGATTCATGCAACTAGCATTAAGTTGTTGCGCTGTGATCCATTGTTCCAAAGAAAAAAGTATTCCCACCACAAGGAAAAATGAAAAAATTCTCTCAACCAGCATGTTGAAGAAGGCAAAACGTAATAGACAAGAAAAGAAGAAAAGTTGAAAGAGTAGAGAAAAATATTCAATAAAATAGTAAACAAATAACATGAGTGACTGCAACAGGCTGCATGCAGGTTGACATTTGCACACAAATGGCAGAGAATGACTTAGCCTACTATGGGTCATGGTCGTAATTTTGCAATTCTACAAGTGACTCCTGATTTCCTCTTTCAGTTTTTTGTCTGTCAGCTTCTAGTTGAGGGTACACATACCTACATAATATACAACTCTTATCTTCCCTTGTTTTCACGCTCACCCCCAACCAGTCATGGCAGATGACTGTCTCTCCCTGATTCTGCTAGAGGATTTTTCCTGTTCAAAGGGAGTTTTTCCTTCCCACTGTTGCCAAGTGCTTGCTCATATGGGGATCATCTGATTGTTGGGGTTTTCTCTCTAATATTGAACTTTTGTCTACAACTTTTGTATATGGTATACTTAAAGAGTTGATTTTGGAAACTCTGAAATGCCAAGCCCATCTAGCCTAGAAACATCTGGGCTACGTTAGTCTGCTCAGACTGCACCCACATTAAGTGCATGGAAGGATCAGCTGATGTTAAGTAATGATATTTTTTTTCTTACCTTACTTAGTCTGCAGCATTCGTCCATGTACTCCTCCAGGCTGTCAGTGGTGACATTCCGTTTAATAGGCTCTGGTTCAAAGACTTTGCTCATGATGTCGTCACAACTTTGTATTAGGGATTGCTCCCCAAGCCTCATATCCTCTGAGCAAGTCCTTTCTGTCATAGCCCTAGTGTCCTCAACATCTTCACTTTCTTCAGGACCTGTTTCTAAAACCCTGCACTGATCCACATCCTCACCTATGTGCAACTCTACTCTCATAGCTGAAGAAATTAGTGTATTTGAGTGAATGAAAACACTGTCCTGTGTGTCCACTGCCGTATTCAAACTGTTATCCACTGAGTCCTTTGCCTGTTTTATCACAGAGCTCTTTGTATCTGTGACAAGTTTATCAGGGAAGATGGTGGTCTTAGAGTTTAAATTGGAGGAGTCACAGGAGGACTCTCGACTGTGGACGATAAAGCTCTGCTCAGAGCCTGTTGGGGTGTATGGAGAATTAGCTTCACTGGGGAGCTCCACTCCAGAGTCCTCAGATTCAAACTTGTACAACCTCGGGAGCTGAGTGTCGGAAAAAATGGCAGACAGATAGTCAGAGCCAGACTTGATCTGAGGCTCCCCAGACTTTTCATCAAGTTGAGAATTCACATCAGAGGCTTTACTGGGGTCTGAGGTGTCCTGGTCAGTAACTAATACTGTAGAGATGGTGGACACAGAGTCATCAGCCCTCAGGAGACTTTCATGGAAGTTGCTGAAAATCTTCATTTTTGTCAGGACAACCTTACTGTCCAGTAATGTGTCTCCGTCTCCTTTTCCTGTTAAACAGAAAAATAAATGTACATTTATCGTTGCTGCTGTATTTCAACAAGTCCTTCAATAATATGTTGAATTTCCTAACCATTTTCTGAGCTGATCCTTTTATTGGCACAAGTGAAAAAGTGAAAAAGTGTTCGCGTAAAAACTCTGCATTTTAAAAGGTTAAAGAATGCTTGTCATCAGAGTTAAAAAATGTTGAAAACGGTCATCTTGTGGTTGACCAAAAAACTCCTTCTCCTTAACTCCAGGGTCCCAGTGGCAAGACTCTTACTTCCTAAGGCCACTAAAGGTCTTTCTTAGCCAAACATAAACCTTCATCATTATTAGGCTTCTTCTTGCCAAATACACAGTAACATGCGTGGTACCTTGTGTCTTCACTTTGCTTTCTGTCATCATGTTTAAATGTTGTCATGGAAATACTTGCTGTGGTGGGAACTACCACAAATGATGCTTTGAGTGCTTTGGAAGAGTTGATATATAAGTGCCATGTTAACAAAATCTGTGCACAACAGTGCAAGACATGAAAGCTTGAATTAAATTAAATTAAATTAAATTAAATTTTATTTATATAGCACCAAATCACAACAACAGTCTCCTCAAGGCGCTTTATATTGTAAGGTAAAGACTCTACAATAATACGACCCTGTAACATTCCACAAGCTTGTCTTTGGCACAGTTGTGACACTACTGCACTGACAAAATGTGGCAGGTGATTTCAGTATCTATCTGTGGATAAAGTACTTTAAACCACCTTTATGATGAGGATAGAGTAAGAGGATAGAGTTTAGAGTTCTGGCTGTAGTGTCTCTGGGACCACAACAAAGAGACTCACAAAATACATTTACTATACTATTCTGTCACAGCTGGTAATTGTCATAGTCCTGCAGTCCTCTCTGGCTGATTTCACCAGGTTTGGCTTCTATCTGTCTCTCTGCCTTTGTTTCTTTCTCTCCTCTCTTCTCTGTCTGGGTTGTTGTTTGAGCTTGTGGGCAGGACTCATCCTGGGTACACGCCTCTGGCTCAACACAACTGAAGTAATCACTCTAATGTAGGTAAGGTAGTGGCTGGTAGTCATTCTTTGCTGGATTGTTGAACTGCATACTTACCTGGATTACCTTCCCCGGAGTGTAGTGAGCCTGCCCTGAGTTTGAGGGAGCGTGTCATGATGTTGGATGCTTGGATTCCCTTCCTCCCTGGACTCCTGGAGCACTATTTTCTCTCATTGCTTTGCGTATAGCATTATTGATGATTCACTGTATATATACACACTGAACTTTGACTTTTCTGAGTCCTGGAATTGAGTCCTCTCCGTCAAGTGGTCTTGACAGAACGGGACTCAGCGGACTCAGACCCTGTTCACCGCTCTCTTGCTGCTCAGGAGGCCCTGCTTATCTGGCATGAACAGATGCTGCGCTACATATCCGGAGAGCTAAGTGCCATCACCCAGCATATTGCTGAAGAAAAAGGTATGAAAAAACCACCAACTCCAACAACTAACCCATTGATTGGCAGGCATTAATTGACTCAAGTGCAGAGCAAAACTTCATTGATCACACTCTGGCTCAAAAGTTGGACATCTCTTTGATTCCTCTCCCCAAAGCGCTTCAAGTTGTCAGGAAACCGGAAGTGTGTGGCAGAAAGAGTGGACCCAGATGCAGGACTCCAGAGACAGAATAAACTCAAAACCACAGCTTTATTGGTGCTGGGAAAAAGGTTACAAAAACAAAAGCTAAATAACAAGGGAGAAGACTGAACTAACTGACTGACTGACTGACTGACAAGCGGCGATGAGAATACAGACAGGAAAAACACACACCATGAGGGAGATCGCAACAAGGAGCAAAGGCAGACTGAGAGACTATATACAACACTGGGTAATGAGAGGATGGGAAACAGGTGGGAACACGGCAGGAGCAGAATCAGACTAACGAGACAAGAGGAAGCAAAACTGAACATGACACACACATGACAAGAGACCATCAAAGTAAAACAGGAAGTAACTCACACTGAAACACTAAGATGCGAGAACTTGACACCGGGACAGAAGATACATAAACATGAGGAACAGAACACAGAGGCAAAGTCAGGACAGACAGGGAACTAATGTAAAGAAACCAAAAACCAAGATGTAGATATACAAATAAAACTAAGAGGCATTCAGAAAACAAACTCAAAAACCTGGGTAAAGACCCAGGACCATGACACAAGTAAACACTCTCAATGGTAAAAGGCTCCCAGACATTACTCATAAGACCCATCCAGTCACTCTCACTCTCTCGGCAATCATGTAGAACAAATCAGTCTGTATTTGTTTGAGGCCCCACTCACTCCTCTTGTCCTCGGTTATCCCTGGGTAAAAAACCATAACCCTAATATAGAGTTGGAGAAGAGTTGCATTTCTTGTTGGAGTACTCATTGTCACCAGTTTTGCTTAAAATCAGCCTCTCCGTCCCTCTCCTCGGATCCTCCATCATCTTCTCCAAACCCTCGTGTTCCCCCCGTGTATCATGATCTGGCCAAAGTGTTTTGAAAAGACCTAGCTCTCTCTCTCCCTCCACATAGACCTTATGACTGTGCAATAGATCTCCTTCCCGGTGCACCTTTACCTACTAGTCGATTGTACAGTTTGTCAAAACCAGAGCAAGAAGCTATGGAAAAATACATAACCGATTCACTAGTTGCAGGCATCATTTGGCTCTCTTCCTCTCCCCTTGGTGCAGGATTATTTTTTGTTGAGAAAAAGGACAAAACTCTCAGACTGTGCATTGACTTCCATGGATTAAACAAAATCACTATTAAAAATAAATACCCTAATTGCCTTTGCTGACTTCTGCTTTCGAGTTGTTACAGGGGGCCACCATTTTCAGTAAGCTGGACCTTCGTGAATGCATATCATTTGGTGAGGATTAGGGAGGGCGGACGAGTGGAAGATGGCCTTCAACACTCACCTCGGTCATTTCGAGTATCTTGTAATGCCATTTGGATTGACTAATGCTCCTGCTGTTTTCCAGGATCTGGTCAATTACGCCCTCCTGGACTTCATGTTTCACTTCGTGTTTGTCTATTTGGATGATATCCTGATTTTCTCCTGGAATCTCCTGAAACATGAATCCCATGTCAGGCAAGTTCTGCAGCATTTGCTTGAAAATAAACTCTTCGTCAAAGGTGAGAAATGTGAATTCCACGTTGAAAAAGTTTCCTTCCTTGGATATATTGTTGAAAAGGGACATCTTAAACCAGACCCAGTGAAAGTCCAGGCACTAGTTGACTCCAAATTGCAAATAACTCCAATGTTTTCTTGGCTTTGTAAATTTTTACTGCAGGTTCATCAGACATTTCAGTAAGATTGCCCTACCATTAACCCAACTCACCTCTCCTAAGGTCGCATTCCAGTGAAATTCCTCAGCCCAGTCAGCTTTCAATCTTCTGAAACAGCGCTTCACGTCTGCACCCATTCTGTCTCAGCCTGACCTCACTTGTCAGTTCATCGTGGAGGTGGATGCCTCCAACTCTGGCATGGAAACTGTTCTCTCTCAACAAAGAGAAGGTAAAATGCACCCCTGTGCTTTCTTTTCACATCATCTCTTTCCTGCAGAGTGCACCTATGATGTCGAGGATCATGAGCTGCTGGCCATCAAACTCGCCCTAGAAGAATGGAACCACTGGCTGGAGGGGCCCGAACATCCTTTCATCAGGTGGACAGACCACAAGAACCTAGGGGTACCTCCAGTCAGCCTCAACACACAGCAAGCCAGGTGGGCACTGTTTTTCACAAGATTCAATTTCACAATAACTTACAGGCCTGGTTCCCGGAACATCAAGCCTGATGCACTCTCTTGAAAATTCTCCACCTCTGACAACACATCCAACGAATCTCCTATTCTACAACCTTCATGTGTCATGGGCTCCCTCACATGGGAGATTGAATTAATCATCAGTGAAGCCCAGCAAACAGATTCCAGTCCTGGAAATGGTCCACCTGGTCATCTCTACGTTCCCTCCACAGTCTGGTCTAAGGTAATCTACTGGACCCACACTGCAAAATTCACTTGCCATCCTGGAATAAACCGTACCACAACCTTTCTCCAACATTTGTTCTGGTGGCCGTCTCTGATTAAAGATGTTTGTGAATATGTGTCTGCATGCTCCATATGTGCACAAAACAAGTCCTCCAGCTCTCCCCCTGCAGGTTTATTAAGGCCTCTACCTACTCCTGGTCGCCCTTGATTCCACACTGCACTCAACTTTCTCCCCCCGTCATCAGGAAATACGGTAATACTCACCATTATCGATGGGTTTGCCAAAGCTGCTCACTTCATTGCTCTGCCTAAGCTCCCCTCTGCACTGGAAACCACTCAACTCCTCACTGATCATGTGTTCCGGCTTACGGCATCCCTCTGGACATCGTCTCCGACTGCAGACCTCAGTTTACCCCACAAGTCTGGCAAGAATTCTGCTCCACATTCAGTGCTAAAGTTAGTATTTCCTCTGGTTTTCCTCCCCAGACCAATGGCCAGGCCGAACGGGCTAATCAGGAGCTGGAGGCTGCACTACGCTGCACTACCATCTTCCAACCAGTCCACTTGGAACACGCCCACAATACCATGACTTCCTCTGCGACTGGATTATCTCCTTTCTAACTGTCTCTCAGATACCAACCTCCTCTCTTCCTCTCTGTTGAAGCCTAGCTCTCAGTTCCACCTCCTCAGGTGCTGACGCCTATGGAAATCCACCCGTGCCACCCTGCTCCAAACTAAGGAACAGAATAAATGCCTGGCTGATCAAAACAGAGTCCCAGCACCTATCTACAGTATGGGTCAGAAGGTTTGGTTATCCACTCGCTTTGTTCCCATCCGTGCTGAATCAAACAAACTGTTACCTAATTTTATTGGTCTGTTTGAAATAGATTTGATGGTTAACCCTGTCTCCGCCTGTCTAACGTTACACATATGAGGATCCATAATGTTTTCCACTTCTCTCAACTTAAACCTGTCATCTCTAGTCCATTGTTTCTTTCTCTCCTCTCTTCTCTGTCTGGGTTGTTGTCTGAGCTCGTGGGCGAGACTCATCCTGGGTTCTCGCCTCTGGCTCGACACACCTGAAGTAATCACCCACCTGCCTCCGATGATCTCATCACTGCCACTACTTTAAGTAGTGGCTGGCAGTCATTCACTTTAAATATACACACTGAACTTTGACTTTTCTGAGTCCTGCGATTGAGTCCTCTCCATTCAGTGGTAAATGGTATATAGCGCTTTATACAACATGCCTCATTCACCCATTCATACAAGCACTTTTTCTGTGCTTAACTGCTTTCTATCTAACATTCACACACATTCACACTCCGATGCATTAGAGATCAACTTGGGGTTAGTATCTTGCAAGACTGCAGACTGCAGCAGCCAGGGATTGAACCACCAACCTTCCGATTAGTAGATAACCTGCTCTACCGCCTGGCACGAACAGATGCTGCGCCACATGTCCGGAGAGTTACACTACCGGTCAGAAGTTTTAGAACACCCCAATTTTTCCAGTTTTTTATTGAAAATTATGCAGTTTAATGTCTCTCATGCACTCTGAAATGAAAGCATAGTACAAATAAGCAATTGGAGTTAAAAAAGAAATCATGGAATCAATTTATAGACCAAAATGTATTCCAAACTTTTGACTCCTCAAAGTAGCCACCTTTGGCAGATATAACAGCTGAATACACTCGTGGCATTCTTTCTACAATAGAAATCAAATATTCTTCAGAAAGTTCTTCCCATATCTGTTGCAGAAGTTCCCATAAATGTGTGGCACTTGTAGGTTGCTTTGCTTTCACTCTTCTGTCCAGTTCATCCCAAACCAGCTCGATGGGGTTTAAGTCTGGAGACTGTGCTGGCCACTCCATGTTTTCAAGCTTACCATCTTGTTCTTTTTTCCTGAGGTAGTTCTGGCATAGCTTGGACTTATGTTTTGGGTCATTATCT